>APFE031673038.1:0-15773 GCA_000404065.3 Pinus taeda | reverse complement strand
AATATAGGGTCCATTTTTTTTTTTTTCGGGGCACTGCCCCGAACCCCGTAGAGGGGGGCTCCGCCCCCCCTCTAACCCCTCGGTTCACTACGTAGGTTAGTCGTGGAAAGAATATAACACAACCCAACAATTTTCACAACAAGAGAAAATATCTCATCAAAGTCTATACCTTTTTTCTGTGCAAACCCTTTCACCAAAAGTCGAGCTTTATACCTTTTCCTACCTCCATCTTCTTCCTTGAACTTGTAAACCCATTTATTTTGCAATGCTGTTTTACCTACAGGCAACTTGACTAAGTCCCAAGTCTGGCTATGTGTTAAGGACTCCATATCTTCTTTCATGCCTTTCTCCCACTTCTTCCTAGTTTCTACCTGCACTACTTCTTCATAACATTCTGATTCACCAGAATCAATCAACAATACATAATATAATGAAGGAGAGTATCGTTCATGGGGTCTACTCATCTTGGTAGATCTTCTAACACCACATTCAAGTGTTTGAAGTGCTTGTTGTTGTTGTGGTTGTTGTTCTTGCTGCTGATCATTATGATTTTAAGGTACCATCACTTTTTTTGTGATCTTGTCAAGCACTGTGCATTCTTTGTTTTCTTTTTCCAGTTTCTTTTCTTGCAACTGACCTTATACAAAACCTTTTCATTGAATATGACATCTCTACTCCTAATGATTTTGTATTTTTCATAATCGTAAAAGCAATAACCAAAACCATTAACACCATATCCAATAAGGGTACATTTCTTTGATTTTGCCTCAAGCTTTGTTCTATTTTCTTTGTTAATGTGGACAAAGGCTTCACAACCAAAAGTCTTTAAAAAAGAGTAGTTTACCTTTTTACCTATCCATGCCTCCTCTGGAATACCACCATCCAAGGAACTTGAAGGCCCTCTGTTTATTAGATAAACAACAATATCTACAACATATTCCCAAAATTGTAAAGGCAATCCTGCATGCAATCTCATGCACCTTGCACCCTCCATGATTGTCATGTTCATCCTTTCTGACACACCATTTTCTTGTGGTGTTCCTAGAAACTGTCTGCTCCTTACGAATTCCATTATCCAAATAGTACCTATCAAACTCTTTGCTACAATATTCACCTCCATTATCTGATCTGAGACACTTCAACCTTTTTCCTGTCTCATTTTCAACCAAAGCTTCCAATTTCTTGAAAGTATCAAATACATCAGATTTATTTCGAATACAATAAATCTAGGTTTTTCTGGTTGCATCATCAACAAAAGTAACATAATAACGAGAGCCACCAAGAGATGATACGTGAGCAAGTCACCATACATCTATATGCACAAGATCTAATTTTTCACTCTTCTTTTCTTTCCCAACTCTAAGGAATTTGACTCTCTTCTATTTTCCATAAACACAATTCCCACAGAATTTTAAATCAACATGCTTCAAATCTGCTAACAAATTTCTTGAGTGATGAATCTGCATCCCCTTCTCACTCATGTGCCCAAGCCTATGATGCCACAATGTCGTATCTTCTCCTGTAGAGGTTGAAGCATTAACAGAGTTAGAAATACCATTGCATAAATACAATGTACCAACCTTTCCTCCTTTCGCTATTACCAAAGATCTTTTAGCGACCTTCCAGGTTTTATCTGTGAAAGTAGTTACGCAACCTTCACCTCCCAATTGCCCTGTTGAAATCAAATTTTTCTTCAGATCTGGAGCATGCCTTACCTCCTTCAATAGCCATTGATTTCCATTATGTTGTTTTATGAAAATTGTACTCATCCACTTGATTTTATAGGGTTTATCATCACCAAATCGAACCTGTCCAAAATCTCCTTGAACATAATCATAAAAATGTTTCCTATCAGCTGTGGCATGGAATGAGGCCCCTAAATATACCACCCATGCATAAATAATATTTTTTAGTGAAAGAATCAAAGCAACTTGCAACACATCACCAGTTACATTCACTTCATCATTAGTTTCTTGCTGTGCATCTTCTTCTTTTCCCTTCCGAGACTTGAAATCTTTCTTCAGGTGTCCTTTCTTCCCACATTTCCAACACTCTATCACCAATCTGGACTTGGATCTTCCTTTTCTTGAATTACTACCATATCTTGGGGTCTTTCCTCTTTCCATTTTTCTTCCCCTAGTCTCTGCAGTCAAAGGATTACCTGGTGTCTCACCGGAGCTTTTTTGTCGCATTTCCTTGCTAAGGATTGCACCGACAACATCATCAAACTTTAAAGTACTAGATCCAAAGACAAAGCTACTAATGGCCATAACTAAACCATTCCAACTTTACGACAATGAGCACAGAAATAACAAAGCCCTAACTTCATCATCAAAAGTTACCCCTACAGAACTTAACTAACTTGTAACTGTATTAAAATCATTTAAATGGTCTACAACAGATCCACCTTTTGACATCTTCATATTAAATAAATGCTTCATGAGAAATACCTTATTTGAGGCCAAGGGTTTTTCATATAGTTTGGCCAATGTCAACATTAAACCCTCTGTTGTCATTTCCTTTGAATTATTAAATGCTACAGACACTGCTAGACACAACGGTATTGTTCCAAGTGCCTTTCTGTTGAGAATATTCCATTCTCTGTCTGTCATACTCGTCGGCTTCTTTGTCTTTCCACTCAATGGTAGGCACAGATCTCTCTGATACAGATAATCTTCCATCTGCATCTTCCATAGCTGGTAGTTTTGGCCGTTGAATTTTTCGACCCTAAACCTACCATCTTCCGCCATTGCTCCCACTCTAACTAGGAATCCTTCTCCCTTGCAAGTTTATCAGCCAAATAGACCTTTGGCTCTGATACTAGTAATAAGAAAATTATATATTACGGAGCAATGGAACACATAAAATATTGCAGAAGTACAAACACAGAAAACGTATAAAACAAGAGAGACAGATATATATGTGGTTCAACGAGTTTTGGCTACATCCATGGAGAAATAGCCAGTCCTTCTTTTATTATATTATCCAGCAAACTGAAGAGATACAACCTACAACAGATCTATTGTAACTCCCTCTTCGCTCTCAATCTCCCCTTTTTTCCTCACTCAGAATACAGATCTACATAGCTGCAATACAATTCCCTCATATATATCGACGGGTTTCCTTCTAGGGCGAAAAAACCTAAATTAAACATAACTTCTATCGTCGGATCATCCGCCTAATGAACGACCCAGATTGACTAGAAATTACTAGAATTTTACAATGCAATTTTACATCCGTTTTTAGCTTCGGGGCCACTATCCCCGAACCCCCGCCGGGGGATCGCTGGCCCCCAGACCCCTTTGTCGGGGGGGATCAACCCCCCCCCGAACCCCCACCGAGGGGGGGCGTGGAGTGGTGTACAATCTTCCTTGGGTATACATCCGGCCAAAACCTTTGAATACAAAAGATAATCAGGCTCCACACCCAACAATCAGTTGTATTCATGGGTTTGAAAGTAGTGTTGTGAATTATCTTACATCTAATATCTTTGTTTCCAATCAAATTGTAAACTTTAAGTTCTTAAATCACAATAAATTTGACCCTGACCATAGACATTTAACTTTAACTTTAGATTTTTCCATGAAAGACAAGCACGTGCATGAGAATTGTGAGAGTCAAAACAAAATGTTTTTTGACAAGTGTAAAAGGAACATCTTCTTAAAGGATTTAAAGAGTGTTTTGCACCTCTTAACTTATCAGGATGACATTGAAAACATCTACCATAATTTTACTACAACCCTCTTCGCTACCATTGGCAAGTTCTGTATTGAGGTGTCATATAAAAAGAATAATAGAATTACCAACCCTGGGTGTGATACTGATTGTAACATTGCTACAAAAATGACGACGGATGCTCCTAAAAAAACCTTAAAACTTTATAAGATAAATATTTACAAAGCTCTTATTAAAAGAAATAAAAGATACTATATAAGTAGAAAGGAAAATCATTTACCACACCTCTCTATGTCTGGCCCTAGAAAGTTTTGGAGGAAAATTCTTATTCATAAGAGTAAAGGAAATCAATTCTTTCTCTTCAAGAACTAGAATATTTACCTTAAAGGCATCTATGAATCCCCTAATACCATGGATGCCATTTTTTTTTATAATCTTGGTAAGACTACATCCTCATCGTGTCCAATACCTCTACCCCATCAGGCAAAGAATTGAACCAATGACTTCACATAAAGCAGTGACTTAAGATAACACTTGATCCCCATCTATCGAAGACCCCATGGACACCATGGACACCATTTTGAATTTATCCTATATAGGACGATATATTTTATTTGGAAGACATTGATTTTAGGATTTAGCAACTCACTAATGGTGAAGCTAAGGATATTGAAGGCTACCAAGCTGAAATTTTTAATATGGGAAAACCCATCCCCATTGTGCACATACACAAACTCTTTAATGTGATAGTGCAGAAAGGCTTATCTAAGACTTATATGTAGATTCTTATTGTGCCTATGTTTAAGAGTAGTGATATAAGAACGCCCTCTAATTGCAAGACCATTATGATTAACCCCATTTTAATCAAATTCTACAATCTTATTTTCGAAAAGAATATTATCCTTTCGCTTGAAATCCATGGCAAAGGAGCTAAAGGCCAAGTTAGGTTAAAGAGATATCCATCAACTTTAAACCATATTGTTACTTTTACGATAATTGCAAAGGAATGTCACAATAATAAAATTGGTCTCTTCTATTGTTTTGTTGACTTTAAAAGAACTTTTGGTACCATTCTTAAAACAAAACTATGGAAAAGTTCGGAAGGGATAATAGTTCCTCTCAAGTTGAACGTTTCTATTAGAAGACTCTATGAGAATGTTATTTCCAAGTCTAGGACCATTTAGGGTTGGTTGGAATAAAATAAATGGAATATTAGAATGGACAAGAAAGTATGTCCCTTATCCCATACCTTTCGGGGCATACATATTGATGAGGTATAGGTTGTGTTAGCCGCATGCTAGTCCATGAGGTCATAGCTCTTCTCCTAATTGTACATGATAATTTATTCGTTTTGGAAGGAGCGATTATGATGTTGGGAAGCAAATTAGAATCCACCTCAATTTTTTCTTGAAGATTTCATTTGTGACAATAATTCATTGGAGGAAGTTCCTTCATTCAAATATCTAGAAATCAACATCCATGATAAGCTCAAATGGATTTATATCATCGAGAAAATGATAAATTGAGGTCGAAATGCTTACTATGAGCTTGAAAGCAATTATAAGCTGCAAAATATTTGGATTTGGGATAAAAAGGGATCCTCTTTCAGATTATCATCACTCAAGTTATTTTATATGGATGTAAGGCTTAGCATTGTAGTATATATAATGATTCATGGGTAAATATGAATAAATACAAAAGCATTTTATAAGCTACAACCTAAAAATAAATGGAAATACTCCCTACCCTATCCTCGTGATGGAAGGAAGCCTTTCCCCCTTTGAAAGAGGGGATATGATTATGTATCTTATGTATAAGAGGAATTATAAACATGGATTCCAAGAAGTTTCCTAAATATCATTCTAGTCTTGACTCAACCATTGGGAAATTAAGGAGGATATCATCTTGTATAATCTAGATAATATTAAAAATATTATCACTTCAAAAATTGTGTGGTGATAAAAAGTTAGAGGGGAAACAAAAACTAAGATATTATAAAGAGGTGAGAAGCCCCTATCTCGTAAAATCAAATTTTCTATTTATACCAGTGTTAAGAAGAAAATGAATGTTGTCGAGATAAGAATTAATTCACATGATCTTCATAGTGAAATTGTGCATTGGTCAATTCTGAAAATGCCATGAGATGAAAGAGTTTATCATTTGTGCGATCCTAAAAGGGTTGAATATAAAAATCAGTTTGTCTTAGATTGTCCACCTCATACTCGGATTCGATAAAATTTTCAAAATATTTGTCATAATACCAACCTAAATCTCTACCTTTTAGGTTAGGAAAAATATTATATTAAAGAAGTATGCTTTATCATCATATATTTAAAAAATTATATTAAAAAAAAAAAAAAAAAAAAAAAAATTTTAAACATATATAAATATAAATTTTCAAATTTGTAAAATATAGTTGTAATCCATAAACATTATTACATCTTTATCACTAGGGAAACCATACAAATTAAATTGATGATAAACACAAGAATAAAGGAACTTAGTTCATTACATATTTCACATGGGTAAAATTAAAAAAGAAATCATAAAACTAACTAAATTAGAACTTTATTATTATTAGTCCCTGCCCTCCGGGCCTGGCAGGGACTATAGTAATCGGTTTTGGCCGGTTACTATTAGTTCTACACGCGAATCCATAAAACACTATTTCATTAACCTAAGTTTGAAACTTTATATTTCAAAAATCACTTTTTTTAAACCAATAAGAAATCTCTTCAGTTATTTGGACCAATAAGAATTTTCACCATCTTATTTGGCCTCATATCGAGGCCAGGGTCTTGCCAAACTTAGGATATAGATATGGATTCAATCAATTTTTTGAACATGGTTTGAACATGGGAACTAATGCTAGGATTGCATTAGCATTAATTCGGTAACATTAAATGTTGACGTGAGATATCAGAGAACTTCATAAATTTCACTAGTGTGCATGCATGTTGAGGTGGCCATCGTTGAATTTGGCAGCCCATCGTTGAAGTTGGCAGCTGGCAGCTGGATATGTGTTCGTTGTCGAACATAGGGGCGGTGATCGCTTCTTCATAAGAGCTGGCCTGCGTGGGAGTCTGCCATGCTCCTCCCACGCTCCGTTGATCTGTTGCGCTTTGCGGGCAGTGGCTTCTTGCCCAGTCTGAAGAAGTTGAGCAATCTCCCTTCGCATTTGCTTGCCCAGTCTGAAGAAGTTGAGCAATCTCCCTTCGCATTTGCTTTAGCTGAACCTGCTTCAATGCTTCAATGCTGTTTTGCTGTTGATCAAAGCAACAAGTTTTTAGATGATATCAGGTCAGTCTGGCATATTTTCAAGTTTCTAAATCAAAGATTAATTTGAAATTCAACGATTTCCTGTCGCTAAGCAGTTGCTCAAATTCTTAAAAATTCTTCATACTAGTTATATTTGTGTTAGCCATCAGTGACTAGATTTGTTTCGGCTCTGAGTGATACATTCAGAACACAGTGACTTAGATTAATGAAGATCATGCTGCACATATTTATGAATTTACTTCTGGTATTATGGTCAAGCCTAACTTATATTATTCAATCTATGAAACCAAGCATATTGATACCTAATAAATCTGAACTAAACAAATTTTAATCTTACCACACAAGTCGCTTGTCCAATAGTTAGGTTCTTCACATGTTTTTTCATGCGAAATACCAACGACATTAAAAAGCACTGCAAAATTTCGGACGCACAGGAAAATCTTTAGCCTGTCGAATTCAATGCTGTAATGGGCACCAAAAAAATCAATTTAACGATAAGATATGAAGGCATAACAGTCTACTATCATGCTGCTCCAATGTTCATGACTATCATGCTGCTCCACCGGATGCTGCTCATTTTTAACCAAATATTGCAATTCAATTTTTTAATTGAAACATAATTTTTAACCAGATTGTTTCTGGACGGACTGAATATGGCAGTGATAATTTTTAACTAGATTGTTTCTGGACGGACTGAATATGGCAGTGATTTAACTTGGACAATCAAGTTCATCATGCTTGCTCTGCAATATTAAAATATTTCAGAAACTTCTTTGTCAAGAAAAAGATGCAAGAATCTACCACATATTGCCATAAACTACTTTGCAAAACCCTGACAGACAATGGGGAAATGCAACCTGTATGCATCATTGAGTGCCATGGCACCTATATCCTCAAGGCTTGAACTATTTATTTGCAAGCTGCTTTAAACTACAATGATGCATAATTACAATGATGCATAATGAAATTTGCAGAGAGTAAAATTAAACAGAGCTAACCGTTTCAAGGCAACAATGCTCAATCAGAACTAAGAATAAAAGCACATCCTGTTAACGTGTTTTCAAGAATAACAAAAGAGGTAACAGAAATGTGGCATTTGGGTAAAATCTGTCTCGGATCTGTCTCGGATATTGGCATCAGCTATTGTTTCCATGTCAAATTTGTCAGGATTTTTACCTCCCGAGTAGATCCTTCGCACAGTAACAACGTCTCCTACAAGCTTTTCCCTGAACGCAGGCAACCCCAATTTGGACTCTTCGCAGTTCATGTCAAACCACCCGGAGTCCACCATTCGAACAGCAGAGGAAACCTTTGTGAATGCTGCAGCCTGCAACAAACAAATTATCAGTCCCTGAGATAAATAGAATTGAATCTGAAATAAATAGATGTAAATGAACTAAAATCTTATTCTGTTTGAAGATTTTCAGGTTACCACTGGAAGATTTAACCAGGGATTTGCATCTTCCTCGCCCCTTTTCTCAGCAACAGCCGCAGCAAGATCCTCACTTGTAGTGTCCAGCAGCAGGGAAAGTAGCACGAAGAATAAGAACAGTACTATAACCATCCGAGTGTATTACTCACAGGCCACGCTTTGTCGCAGGCATGACACATGTGTACAGAGAAGGCCGGCGAAGAAGACGATGACTTATCCTGCGCCACGTTTTGCTCATGCGTCATGGTTGAAATACTTGGACTCCATGCATGCCGCTATGATTTACTGGGTGGTCAACCTACAATATAGTCACTTGTTGGAACATTCTCGAGACTCCAGTTGTCATGCTCCGGAGAGTATCTTGTGGTTCATCTGTTTAAGTGTTGCGATGATCATTGTCAATGCTTAGGGTTTATATTGTGAGGCTTAGAGGTTAGTTGGACAGCTAGATGGTGACTAACCGCCATACCCCACCACAACGTCGGCTCATTTGCAACCTGCACTATTCGATGGGACCTTTGTTATATGCGTTGAAACCCGAGGCAATCCTATAAACTATTGAGATAAGCAAAGTGAAATAATTAATATTTCTCCACGCGACCAATCGAGACCAGTCTCACTATTGCGTCTCTTTCGAGCTATTTTCACATCAGGGTGTTTTTTAGACAGTATTGCAAAAAGAAATATTTAAGGGGCTATCCGGTGCTGGTATGACATATTTATAATCCTTGCATAACATTAATATAATTCATAAACAAAATTAATTATTTTTGCCCAACATACAATGCCATAACGCCAGTATTAAAGATATAGAAAATAACATTACAAAAGGGCTCTGAAGTTACAGAGTTTGCATAGGCTAACCATGCAGAAGCCTGACATATTATCACTTTTGCTTTACTAAAATATAAAAGAAGCAAATCGGGCCTTGGGTTTCATTTATATTTGCGGAGCCATTGAAGCAATCAGAATTATCGTCACTATGATTGCTTGCTTGATCTCAGAAACAGATTTGCCGAATTCCAAACACGCTCTTCCAGTCCTTGGGCTTGTATTCGACATTTTTTTCCATTCCATGATCTTAGAAGCTGACACCGGACTGCTTGAGTTAGGCATTTCGTCTACTGTCGAATTCGCCATAGCATAAAGAAAAGCACTGCTTTTTCCCAGCTCAGGGCAGGGACTTGCTGCCCTGCAGCCCACCTTGTTATTTATAAAAATAATTAATGTATATAGGTTAAACATATATACATTTAAAGAAACATTGAACAAGATTCATAATTAAAGAGATTTACCCCGAATTTATCGTCGAGCTTTTTGTAAATAGAACTTGTTACCATAACATGACCAATATCATCTCTTATCAATACCACATATTCAAAAAGACATATAACATTTTTTTAATTAATCCATTTAATTAAAAAGGAGAAAAGACATAACATAGATCTCAACTTTTAAAATTATTTATATTATTATAAATATTTTAATATTTATCCATATAATTAAAAATTCACATCAACATATTATATTTCTATATCATATATTATTATATTTATACATATAAATATTTATATAATACTAATTAAAAATTAAAATGAAATAACAGCCTTGATTCCCTTTACGCACAATAACTTCAACAATCCAAACATTGAGAAACACCATAACCTACGATGCATTCCAACTTCCGAGTTCTTCCGCAGCTTCTCCTGCAGCTCCTTGATCTGTTTGTACAGGGTTGTTTGCAGCATGACTTACGGTACATTTTTCATCCACAATATTCTTCCTCCCGATTACATAAACCGTCAAGGCACATTACAGAGAACTCTGGACCTCATTACATAAACCATCCATGCATATCACATAGAACAGCAGCCATGCAATGAAAACAATGATAAGGTCATCATTCAATATATCATGATGAATATATATGAACCAAATGCCCAAAAAAACACGATATTGTCTTACCCATGGAAGTTGGCTTTACCATTGATTTTTTTCAGGAGCCATTACACACACACTGAACATAAACATCTATCCCATTCATGTACAAAACGACACAAAGGGAAGACAAAACTCTACAAGTAATTTATTTTGGTTTTCCTTATATGTATATCGTTTATTCCTCAACTTTTATGAGCTGAGAGCAATGACTTCATATCCCTGTGGTCTCATTTTGACATTTAATTGTATTACGGTTAGCGAATGATGTGTCATGTTATTTAGTTGTATTATATATATCTAAATTCATGTTATTGTTATGTTATTATTTATCGGTTTTACAACCTCTTCAACTAATTTAGGACATTCTATTTAAGGAGTCGATTTGTGTTAAAGTCTTATTTTTATCAATCTTTTGGCGTTATCGATTTCATGTATTTGAAGTACTGTCATTCTCAATGTGTAATCATCTAATAAACATTTTTTTTGCCCTTAAAACCCATAATGGCACCATGCAAAATCTATGGTACAAAGGTGTGAGTTAACAATTTATATGAATTCTGCACTCTAATAACTAATTTAGACTCTCTTACAGCTTTCACATAACTATACCTTTCTATTCCTCTTTGGAATGTCTCTTCAATTATTTCATTCTTGAACCTGTCTTGCCTTTGAAAAAACCAATTTACAAGTATACAATAAGGTTAGCTATGGATCTCCTTCCACCTCTTTCATGCCTATAAGACTAGTTGCACGTCATCTTTAGTGCCTCTATACATCTCTATATGATATTTTTTGGATAGCTTAGTTCTAATATTTTAGATTTAATTAGTTCAATACCTTGAAATTTTCAACGCTAAAGTTCAGAAGAGGCTTTGTCACAACTAGGCAAAGTGACATATCATCCCCTCTGTGTATTTGCATGTTTTATGATTTATATTTAAAACGTATTTACATGTTTTATGATTTATATTTAAAATAATAGATCTATTGTTATTTATAATAATATATATTTATATAATATATAGAGAGAGAAGAGAGAGAGAGAGAGAGAGAGAGAGAGAGAGATTATCTCTTTTAACAAAACCAATTCTATTATTTGTGTGTATTTATCTTTGAGAGTGTAGGTCATTCTAGGATGTGCATCACTCTTGGAAGATTGTCATGATTCTCCAATATCCGAAAGAGTATGATGATCTATTGCGGTGAATTTCAAGTAAGTTTTGTTCCTTCTTCTCTTTCCTTCCCAAGCATTACAATTTCTATCTCACTAATAGAATTACCAAGTAATTAACCCTAGTTTGTTGGTCTAATTTACTTTGTTTATTTGTTAATAAAACCTAATCTAAATCCTAATTGAATAATCTAAGTTACATATAGCCATAGGTTTTTATTAACATGATATTATGATCTTAATTAAGAGAGTCACTTTTCCCCTAGAAAACCTATTCTAAATCCGAATTAAATCACCCCACTTATATATAACTAGAGGTTTTCGTTACAAATATCTTAAGGTCCTAATTAATATAGTGTATTTCACTCTTATTTTCAACTTATTTTATTATACCCTAATCATTGACTACTTGGATCCAAAAACAAATAGCATCTCCATTATCCTCTTTACATCTTTTAATTGTGTATGTGGGGGTGTTGTGGTGATCGTCCCCTCCCCGTCCCCCCTCAGGCTACTTGTGGTAGAAAAATATACTAAGTATCTACATTTTGGTGGCTTCATTGGGGAGAATTTAACAACCCTTCCCTCTGATTAGCAAAGACACCCTTTTGTCTTTCATTTTCAACCGCTGCTCCCACCATAGTGGGTATGATGTATTTATTTATTGAGAGAGATAAAACCATACTTCGCCCTATATCACTCTATTCCAATCTACTCTTTAAGATAACCTTCTTATTTATCCTTTATATTTCCATGATGGAATTCATCTAGGTTAACAACATTAACTTGACTAGTGATGTGGCTTCTCATGGGTCTCTTTCCTCGCCTTTCCATTTAGCATGCATTGATAATGCTAATCCTAACATATATGAAGGTCTCACCCATTTACAAGGTTATTTCTCATGGAATTGAGGCACCTTCTACCATGGTGATCCCGTTCTCCCTATAGAGGAAGAAGTTGGATAGTCCCCTCATGCCTCTAATAAAGGAGAATATTATAGGTCTCCACTTGAGAACCTTGTTTTCTTAGGAGACTCTATTTTTCCTTTCTCTAGGGGCATTTCTAAACAAAAGCAACACCTCCATATCCCAAATGACCTCTCCCACAACAAACCATATTTATCCTAGTCTTATATGCGCCCCCATGGCATTTCCTTGTCCTCAAATACCATAAACATTAACATTTTGTGATGGCAATATAATGCACCTTGTCACAATTTCTAACCCACATAAACCATGTAGGCATACAAGTGCATTAATGTTAACCCCAAAACTATTTAAATGTTGTGCAAAGAAATCTGAGCATCCTTAATGTGGGCCAATTTTTTCTTAACAATAATAGCATGACTTACTTAATAAGTACATTTTCCAATGTAAATTCCACAACAAGCACACAACCCAACAATCCCCAAAGGAAAAGCATATATTCCAAATTTCTATGAACCATAAAAATAAGTGGACAATCCAATAACTTCATAATTCCTTAGAAAAGTATCCTTCCAAACAATGGCACCTTATCAAACATATTTCTATCAATTGTATGATAAGTTTTTACCCCCAAAATTATTCCATCCATGAATGTTATGTTTCAAAGGGGTGAAAACTAAAATTGAGTGTAAAAAACAACCTTTCTTTATTCAACTTTAAATCCTCCCCTCAACCATGTATGGGAATAGCACTGTGAACTGCTATCTTAATAATAATATACCCAATTTTCAAAGATAATTTTAAAAAAAATTCACATACGTAAAAAGAACATATAACATCAAATATGTAATTTTATCAAATTGTTAGGAGATATTTCCCCTAGATTACAAAAACATGGGTACATCTAAATCTATCCAAATCACCCAAATTTAGAGGCACCGTAGGCGAAATCCCGAGCACCATTTGAAGGTTTTCTAAATGGATTTCTTCAAGTTCATGGGAAATAAAGTCATCTGGGTTAATCTCTTTCCAGATTCTCTATTGGGTGATGTCATTAAATGGTTTCAATGTCTCCTTGAACCAAATGCCCAAAAAACATCTTATCGTCCTGGATTGTCGTTGATCTTTTTCAAGAGCCATTTCAAACACATTAAACATAAACAAACATATATTCAATTCCTGCATAAAACGACACTAATGGAAGAGAAAACTGCATATAATTTCTGGTGGTTGTCTTTATACGTATATTGTTTATTTCTCACAAATGTCCATCAACTCTCAGCAATGACTTCATATCCCTTCTGTCTGATTTTGTCATTTAGTTGTATTATATGTATCCAATGTTGTCTCCCGTCATTAGTTGTATTATATGTACCCAGAATCACTTCCTGAAGTGCTTAAACATTAATTAATCAAGCGTTTGTGTATGTGTTGTGCAGAAGGTTAAGGTTAAGTCTATATGGATTGGATAGCAATTTCTTATGTTCCTCTAACGTTCATTGAACCCACCAAACTATATAATTTGTATAACGTCATTTTGTTTTATTTCAGTGTCATTTATATTTTAAACCCAGAAAAATTAGTATTTTTTTTAAACAAAGGCTTTTTTTTTTTTGTTTTTTGGGAGTTTGGTTAAATTGTTTTTTTATATTCATAAAAATTTGAATCAATTTTATAAAAATTAATTAAAAATTTTAAAAATAATTTGATTAATTACTAAATAAAATTGAAAAAGCAATAAATATAAATTTTATTTAGTTCATGATTTAAGCTATTAAAACCATAAATATAAAATTAAGTTAAAACTCTCTAGAAATCAAACTCTAATGACGATTTTTCAAAAAAATATCATAATAAAATTAAATATAAATTGTGTGAGGTTAAAGAACCAAAAAAATATCATAATATTATATATTTAAAAATATTATAATAAAATTAAATATAAAGTATATGTGTGATGTTAAATGAATTTTATTATATTAGATATTTATAAATATTAGCATCACTTAATGCAATGAGTGTTAAGTGGACTATTCAAAATCATGAAAAATTAGTTAGTTACGACTATCTCTCATGGAAATGGTCATAGATGAATGACTTACTTAACGCAATTGAATTCCAAAATGATATCTAATATTATATCTATCGTAAAAAATATTATGATGGAGTTTTCTTACTCTAACTATGATATATAGTTATTGCCATGATAAAATCCCCATATATATATTATTATATAATATATATATATATATATATATACAATTTTTAATTTGGAAATATTCGTTAATTTCAACGTAAATGTGTACACACTTAAAATTTGTAGTCGGGTATTTAAATATGCAGCAAGTCCTTTGTGCAATTTCTTTATGTGTCACTTTCATATAAAATTCATTCATTGATACTATAATGTCTTTCAATTACTATGTTAATATGCTAGATCACATTTCTATAATCTCTTTCACCCTAGCGTAGACATGGGACCTCACTAGGATGTCTAGGACTTGCATGAATTTTTTAGGTCTCTATTACCTTTTAGTCTTAGCCATGGTTTCCAATTTGAATTTGTTTGACATCTCATAGCACCCATTTGGGGTATTTCTTAACATTATAAATCTAGTTGTACAAACCCCCAACTTGGGTCCATTACACATAGTTTACCTTAATTTGAGTCCACATCATACTAAACCAATTTGGGCCTTTCTATTTAAGGAGTCAATTTGTGTCAAAGCCCTAATATTATAAATCTTTTGGTGTTATCGAAACTATGCATTTACTTAAAGTATTATGATTGTCATTCTAGAAGTCATATAATAAAGATTCATTTTGGGCCTCAAAACCCATGATATCACCATGAAAAACCCATGGTACAAGGGTGTCATATAACAGTTCCATATGAAATGGGCACTCTAACAACTAATCTACTCTCTTACAACTTTCACATAACTATACTCTTCTATTCCCCTTTCGAGTTTCTCTTCAACTATTTGATTCTTGAACCTCTCTTGTCCTTGAAAAAACTAATTTTCAAGTATACAATACGGTTAAATATTAACCTTTTCACGTCATCTCTATTGCATTTATGCATAACTATGGGAATGTCTTTGCATAGCTTAGTTCTAATTTTGTCTATTTAATTAGTTCATCACTGAGCATCATCACTTACATAGTTCTTCTCATACCTTGAATGTTTCAACCCTAAAACTTTAATAGAGGTTTTATCATAGTGAGGGAAACTGAGATTTCATCCTCTACATGTATTTGTATATTCTGTTATTTATCTTTAAAATAGTAAATCTTTTGTTCCTATATGTATTTGCATGTTTTGTTATTTATCTTTAAACTAGTAAA
>APFE031673030.1:0-18553 GCA_000404065.3 Pinus taeda | reverse complement strand
GAGACACTCTCTTTATATGGGACTAACTTCGGGTCATTAGAGAATGGTATGATACATTCTCAATCAGTTCTTCTTGTTCATAGTTCAGCAGAGCAGTGTAGGGCACTGCATTGATGGCAGAGATAGTACGGACTGATAGATGGATTAGCAGATGGAGTTCTCCCTAGTTGAGAGGGAATGTTAAAATTGGCAACTAGGGCCAAACTCCATGTGGGTTATCTTATTTATGGCAGTTGATATTTTTCTTGGATTCCTCTCTTCGAGAGGTGTAGGATTGATCTAGAGATCATCAGATTCCAACATGTATTTATGGAGATATGAATTTATTTGTATTATTGACAATTTGTCAAGGTCGGCCAACAACCAAATTACCCCAACTTATCCTCAACGTTGCATTATAAATAGAAGAGGTCTTCAAGTCATTTGACACACTCATCTCTTGTGATCTCTCTCTCCACTCATTTGGGTTTTGGTGGAAAGAGAGGTCTAAAGGAAAGAGCCGTAAGTAGTCCTAAGGAGAAGCCCTATACGTTGTCCTAAAGGAGTTCAAGCTGCAGTGAAGAGATGCTTCTATCCGCATTTTTGTCGTGCCCTAGCCGTAGTCAAGGAAGGTCTAATGTTGCCCTAGTCGCAGTCCTAAAGGAAGGAGATCTGGCTGCATTTATGGAGAAGAGACCATGCCCTAATATGTAGTCCTAAAGAAGCCCTAGCCGCAGTTCAAGAAGAGCCCTAAAGACGCAGCTAAGGAGACAACAAAAGAAGACCTAGCCACAGATATAAGAGGCTCCTATCCACAACTAAAGAGGTTCTAATCCGTAGCTAGAGGGAGGCCCTAATTCCGCAACAAACTAACACTAATACACATAGCAAACAAAGGACTGGACAACGAGGAATGGAACGCTGTTTTGGGTAGACCGAGGTGCTGACTTGAGGGTAACTATCCTGATCTTGAAGGCTGGGGGTGAGAGTACTATCTTGGAGCCTTGTTGATGGGTGAACAGTCCTGTTAAGAGAATGCCACAATCATTTTTGGGAGACAGGTTTGTGCGTTGGGCTTGAAACTGCCTTAAAAGAGCCGCGTGGAGGGCAACACCCTATTGGAGGACAGCCGTAGTAAGAGGAAGCAATTCTGGGTTTGTTTGAGGGTTGTTAGGGACTGTGGTTGGGTGCCCTAACCAGTCCAGAATTGCAACAACCTAATTACCCTAGAATAGTGAGCTAGTGCACACATTCTGAAAAGTATCTTGTATGTGTTGAGATAGTTTGATGGGCAACTCGTAGGAGTCCCTAGGATAGCTAGTTTGCTGACAGTGTGGAAGGTTAAGGGCTTCCTATTGTGCCCTAACCAGAATTGCAGGAGCAACTAGCTATCAGAGGAATGTTGCATTAGTGTTATGTGAAGGGCCATTAGTTTGATGGTCTCCTCAAAGGATTTACTTCAACACTCTTTGTGATTGGATTCAGGGCTGCATCTCTGAACAATCATCATTTATAGAATGATGAACTTTCTACTGTTGTCATAAATATCAATTTTGTATATTTGTACTATCTCTATCTCTTTGTTGAACTATTGAAGAATATAAGAAGATTTAATCAAGGGTTTCCCCACATTGGGGTTTGTCCCTGGTTGGTGCCACATCTTGTGTCCTCTTGTCTTGGTTTGTCTTCTAATGTTTATATTTATGTTCTATCTGCATTTTACTATCATGCTGATGTGATTGCTAATCCGGATATTGATATTGAGCCAATATGAAAAATTGAAGTAAATTGCTCTAAGCATAGAACATTCCAAAATTTAGCATACATGCATGGCTTCTAGAACGTTTTCCTTGGCTATAGCCTCACACTGGTAAAGCAAGTATACTACGTTGGTGAGGGAAAGAGAGAGTGGGTGATATCTTGAATAATTCTGTTTATGCATGCTTTAGGGAAATCCAAGCTAGGGATTATCCTATTTAAGCATATAGGATATCCTTTGTAAGGATAGATATTCCTTTGGATGTCTCCCATTTAGGTATGAGGTGAGTATCTTTGGATCATTTGTCTTTAGTAAAGCTTTGCTTGGGTAGGTAATAGAGGTGAGAGAATTTTGCATTCTAATCAATAAGAGAGTGAAGATCCCTAGTATGGAAACCTTTAACTATCTCTTCACCCTTAAGGATCTCAACATGCCACCCTTGTACGATTTCTTGACCTTTCCAACTAGTAAGAGGGATAGAGGAGCTTGGCCTCTGGAGGAGACACATTTATTGCCTTAACTATCTAATGCTTGCTGCAGTATAAGTAAAAGTAAGGTGTTTTATGGCATGTTTGATAAGGCAGATAGGGATCACCACTCAAAGTGAATTCAATAATATTCCTATCTCATAATTAGGGAAGATATGTGGACAATAACTTGGTGGTGGGGTCTTTCTCAAGCATCTTACTTCGGTCAAATTCCCAAGAGGGATAATTTTCTTGGTGGTAGGTCTTGCTTAAGGTTCTAGCTTGTCTGATTTATAAAAGGAGGCGAAAGCTCTGTAGGACAAATCATGGTAAGGTGTACCCCTTTTTGTCATAACTTAAAACACTAGAGATGTACATTAGGCTTTTCCCTGGGGGATAAATACAATGATAGAACTAGATTGCTTAAGTAGGAAGAGGAGAAATTGATCTGGTGAGTTCAAATAGCATAAATTTGTCAAGAATAATAAACTTTTGGATATTTAACCAATGATTTCGTTTTCAAATCCGACTATTCAATTCAATATGATTTGGGGCGAGATGATGCTGTGAAAATCGATCGTGTAGTTTTTAAATGCCCTTACGAATAACTAAGGAAACTCCCCTGAAGATGTTAGATATGATTGTTAATCATGCATTTACCAATCTAGCTTGCATATCTCTCTTATGCACAAGCATAGGCTATAGCAGTTGACCAAGATTCATAAGCCAGATCCAAAGCTGGTTGTTTAACTTGAACCAAAAGGATAAGAAGCATGGGAGGCAAAGATTGAAGCAACAGTTTAAGGTGCCTATTCCTTCGCAAGTGACCTCGTTTACCCCAAATCCATTGGTCCACCCATTGCAGAGAAAAGGGTGGCTTGCACTTTTTCGATTTGTTGAAGGAAGTGGTAGGCTCGAAGTCATTAGGCAACAAGCATAGAACCAAGCCTATAACCATATTGGAATCCCATATACATGCATATACACCTATACCCTCACCATTTACTATCAGAACAATAGAACCCAAAGCTACTATATACCTTATAGGGAATCGACTTAAAGGTCCATTTCGAAAGCCAACATTCTTCCAGTGCTAGCTTATTCCTTGACTAGTCCACCTTTTACAACATCTGCTATGGGCTATGGAAGCATCCAACTGGCATGGTGCTTTCGATGGATATGGCCCATGTTGTGTTTTCTCAAGATAGTCCATTAAGCAATGGGTGTCTCCTGCTGTCTTGGGTTGTCTCATATTGTTGCTTTTCATAATCGTTGTTCCAGAATGTTCTTTTGTAATTGGCTGGAGTTAGGTCAAATTAGAATGTAGAATGACAAAGGGTGCAGGGTTAGCCTAGCTTGATACATAGTGGTTGGAAAGACTGATACAAGTCCACTACCTACTGGATGGGCACAAAAGGAAGGAGCATAGAGATCTAGATCATTTGTGGCTAGGTCCAAATCTTTCTATGGCGCCTATGGTTTTTTAGCTCAATGTGTTGCGAGTGAGGCTGGATCTAGAATGGATCTACCTCTATTACTTACTTTGTTATTGCCTTTGTGGGTGAGGCTTGCAAAAATGCTTTTCTTGGATGGTGAAAATGTGGGAAAGCTAGGAACCAGATTTACAGGTTTATGTGATTTGGTAGGAGGCCCAGGTACATATAAAATCTTCGTCGAGGCGGGTAAAGATATTATCTATATTAATTATCCAGCAGTTGCACTCATATCTATATGTCATCGAGCACATCCATAGGTAGCATGAGTAGTTAAAATGAAGATAGATGTATGAGAAACTTCTTCTATGGTATTGGGCTTTTGAACTATAATTACTGGTTTGAAATCTTTAACTGCAGCTTAAACCTCAACCAAAGAATATGGAATTTTATGTGGAATAACACTTCGATTGCAACTTTAGAATCATAAACTATATATAGGAAATTGATTGCAGCTTTAGGATCATAAACTATATATAGGGAACTAGATCAAGAACCACCACGAAAAGGAGTGGCTTTTCCTTTGCTGGTGGTTAACATGAGGGTTATGCCTTTACCCTTGGTGCCTATGCTAGTAGATCAACAACAATTGGGTTTGGAGTAGAATGTAGCTACGTCCCATTCATGTGCAGGATCGACATGTGATTCCTTATATGTAAACATAAATAAAGTCAATGCAGTTGTCTTGGTATCTAGCTTTTATGTTTCCATCTATGCCTCTCTATATGCTTGTTATGCTTTTTCTACTAGATCAAATGGAACTCGATCTACACATGCCCTTATTTCTGCTATCTCTACCTTCGTTGTCTGTGCTACTTACACTGATGGTAGTGCACTTGGGTCTTGATCTCAAAATGGAACTGGAAGCTATGTAACTAAATTTGTTGGCACGAGATCTAGGTCTATAACTAATGGTTTAGGATCTGTCTCTAATTCTGATCTTATCTATGCTTCCATTTGCTTTGCCTCTTCTTTTGAATAAGCTTGTACCCTTACTTCTATTGCCATCTTTTACTTGGGCTCTGTCGTTGGATTTCTAGTCTCGGGGTTGTTGACGTGCTGGACCCGTCAACATTCAAGGGATCTCCCCAGTATGAAGTCCCAACTAGACCTCACACCATTTGTTGTAGGAGTCCCATCCGGTACGTCAGAGTGGTCTGCGTTGTGTTCAAAGAACGAGGTTCGCGTGCCTGGTGAGTGCTAGTGTTACTTGTGTCAAGGTTCTTTCACCGCAGAGGGAGAGGGTGGAAGTGAGTCTCTAGTCGAAAGGGAAGAGTCCCAACTCTGTCAGAGACACACAACACAACAGGACATGCGAAGCTTTCGGCAGAGTAGTCCACATAGATGCGGCAGTCACAAACGCACAATGAACAGATAGCACGTACAACACCCAACGGAATAGTCCACGTGAGTGCAACAGTCGTTATAACAAGTTTATGGCAATGGTTCTGTCTAGTGTCCAGCAAGGTAGCCCACACGGGCATGACAACGTTAACAACTTATACAACACATTTTCATAAGCATATGTATTAGAACAACCGAAATAGTTCAACTGTCTTAACACAGGTTAAAGGCTAAAACAACATGCATTACAAGTGTTCAAAGAATAGTCTTACAAACAATTACAATACATGTGTGAAAACGTGCTGGCTTGTTAACAACCTTCTGAATTAAGCTAAAGTTCCAAGACACATCGGTACACCATAGATCACTAACCCCATAAGTGGGGTGTTGGAGCCACTTCTCACTCCTCAAAGAAAAGATTACAGACTCTCAAGGCTATGTGGGAGGAGCCAAGGTGAAAAGTCTTTTGCATGTACAAATGAGGGGTATTTATAGCCAAGGGTAAAACTGGCCCTTGTGATTGTTCGACTTCTCTCAAGACTGTTTGACTTACATGACTCTTCAGATTACATGTGGGTCTCTTGGACTTCCACATTACATTACATTGATTACAACAGTGTGGCCCACAGTAGTGATGTGACCGAGATGACTCATGACATGACTCGACACGACAAAGATGGTGTGTTCATGCTAGTGGTGGTGTGCATGTCAAGCTGTAGTGCTATTGAGTGATGGATGTCCTCTTGGTGTATCATAACTTCATCTCTGCATGGCAAGGTGTGTAGAGTCTTTGATGCTCTCGGCGTTCGCTTGATGTTGCATGTGCACGTCGCTCCTTCGCTTGTACTTTGGCATGCGTCATGTGTTCGTCCATTCGCGAACAAATCTCCTCGCATGCATTCCTTGTTCGTCCGTTCACGAACAAATCTCCTCGCATGCTCTCCTTGTTCATCCGTTTGCGAACAAATCTCCTCGCATGCTCTCCTTGTTCATCTGTTCGCGAACAAATCTCCTTGCATGCTCTCCTTGTTCATCCCGTTCGTCGTTGCGTCATGTCTCATCCATGTCTCTGTATCTGCAATCACTTGTGACGAGACGACATCAAATCTAGAAATCTCCTAATCTGCCATGATGCATTGTTGTTTGCTTTCATATGCAGGTGACCGGGAGAGAGGACAAGGCTTTGAAACTGCGCAAGGCAGATTTCAAGTCGGGATGCGGGCTCTGGGCGCTGTCGATGAAAATTGCGCAGAGGTCACTGGGAGACTGAGATGGACAATCCGGATCAACAGTGATTGTTTGCGGGATCTGGCTCAGCTGGATGGCAGATCTGCGCAATTTTTTCAGGGAGGCAGTGCAGGTAGCAAAGGGGGACTGGTAGCAAAAACTGTGCAATTTCTCCGGGGAGCTGGCAGTGTGCAAAAACTGGACAATTTTTCTAGGGAGCTGGCCGCAGGGTGTGGGAGTTTGCTGGCAAAAACTGCGCAATTGTTGGGAGGTTGGCCTGCTAAACATCCTTGCGCAGTTTCTGAGCTGAGCGGGATGCTGGGCAGCTGGGTGATTGCTCATGAAAACTGCGTAGTTTTCCGGGCGAGCAGCAGGTCGACTGACTGGGTGATTGGCTGGAAAAATTGCGCAATTTTTTGAGGGAGACAGTGAAGGACATAGGGTGTCTGTCTGACATGTCTGCGCAATTTCTTCAGTCAGCTGAGTGGGCATGCTTTGTAGCTTTTGCGCAATTTTTTTGGGGAGTGAGTCCTAGGGTCACTGCCCGCGCAAACTCTCTGGTTGACCAACTGGAGGCTCGGTTGATGTGCTTGTGGGCAATGCAGATTGAAATGGCTTGCTGGGAAACTTCTACGCTGTTCTAGGTGACAGTTAGTTGAGTCGATTCCAAGGTTGCACAGTGTAGACTGCTTGGGAGGTAGCCTTAAGCTCTGCGCAATTCTGGGCAACAGTACATAATCACTGAGAGCTGAAACTGTGCAATGCAGCTCGGCGGATGTCTGGCTGTTGGAGGATGGTCCGGTCGACAAAACTTCAACAAAATGACCAATTGTGTGAATGAGTGAACTTGTGCATCCGTGACCTTGCGAACATACGCTCAACATGACTCGACGACAGGACACCTCGAACCATCAAGACAACAACACCCAGTGTGACTGACTGATGATGCGAGCGACAAGTGCGACACTCGTGATAGATCGTTGAATGACCGCGATGATGTTTGCGCTACAATGCATACAACATCGTGTGTGAGTGTGATAGATGTGTACATAGCGAACACAACCTTCATCATCACCCGAACAAGGTCGCAAGCATGACATAGCAATCGACATGCCGAAGACGCCAGTTCATCAAACAAGTGAAGAGGAAGCAAGACATGTAGAAGAAACACATGAGATGACTTTTCGTGTTTGCACACATGCATGTTACTGAGGATAGGATGATATGACAATGACAAATCGTCCTGCAAACTCAACTAAGAGGTGTATTTCGAAAGGTGTCCTTTACTTACCATACTTACCCTCAAGATGATCATGCATCCGACATAGTTTGCATGCGGTCCTGATCTTTTCCATTGATTGGTTTCTTGGTCCATCTCCTCAACTCCTTGGAAGTGATTTCAGCATACTTACCCTCAAGATGATCATGCATCCGATAGAGTTTGCATGCAGTCTTGATCTTTTCCATTGATTGGTTCCTTGGTCCCTCTCCTCAACTCCTTGGAAGTGATTTCACCATGTCACCCTTTCCTGTAGTCACTGAGAGGTAGATCTACGCAATTTCAGTGGACAGTGACTACTGTCAGAATGAGGCCCTGGGAGGCTTGTCTGCGCAGTTTCTGCATGCAAGACAGATAAGACATCTTAGACAACACTGCGCAGTTTTGAGGCTTAGGGCACTGTTGCGAGACAGGGGTCCTGGGAGGACACCTCTGCGCAATTTCTGAGTGCAATGCAACTCGACCGCTTTGCGCATTTTTGGAGAGCAGTGTTGGCTGTGGTCTCTGTGGGCTGCGGGGTTTTAGCAGGCAAGGGAGGTTGGTGTCTCTGCGCACTACGGGGTTTTAACAGGCAAGGTAGGAAGCTTGATGGTTGCAGAAGCAAAGCGCACAGTTCCAGGAAGCTGGATGAGGCTAGGTTGCTTGGGAAAATGGCTAAGTGTGAGATTAGTGAAACAGATGTAAACATTGATAGGACTCGACTATGATCGCACACAGACACTTAGTGACACAACGTAGACCATCCATAATACATTAGACATACTTTGCTTGATGCAACAACCTTCGTGATGTGAGTGCGTGAGGTGAGTGTGAAACATGTCTATGTGATGACAACCACTCATACGCACACAATTCCCTTGAAGCAAGACACCATTCCCTTTGCATGACAAACAACAACCCCTATGCCCAAATATGACACACGCTGCATGAAGATGAGAATACAGACAACTCTTAAGATCAAGGAGAGGAGCTTGAAATCATCAGCTTACCAACAAACGACCAAGGATAATCGATCGCAGGATCCGGGGTAGGCTCCGAAATTTGCATGCGAGCCAAAATTTTGGAGGGTGGTTGTAGCCGCTACAACAGGGATCTACAATGAATGGACTTGAATCTCCTATGAATAGGGCTAGATCTCGACTACTGAATCTGGATGTGAAACTCAATTTGTGACTACCTTTGCGTCTGTTCTTTCTATCCCCTTTATAGTAGTTACTGCCCCCTGTATGGGGAGTTCCAGTTCTAATTCTAGTGCCAGTTTCCCCATCGCTACCTCGCCTAGCATTCTTGCTTGAGAGTCATTGTTTGCTGATCCAGTTCCAGGTAGGCATCCATAAGCCACATTTCATAACTCCCTATTCATCACACCATTATTAATATAAGATGTAGGACATCACCATTATTAATATAAGATTTAGGACATCACCATTATTAATATAAGATTTAGTTTACCTTGTATCATTGTTTTGCATTTTCCCATTTAACAAAGGGTCACTGCCAACAGTAAAGGCCATCGCCATAAAATGCAAATACAAGTAGTTAGAACCCACCCGAAACACATTTACATAATCCAAATAGCCTAAAGACGGTAGTACAACCCACTCTGGAAGTACTCACAGTCTAGAGGCCATGGGATAAGGGGAATAAGTGTCATCCTTTAGTGGCATATAGAGATCGAGCAGATTTGGGCATGGAGACAGATCCATATACAGATAACGATGCATAAACTAGTTGATTGCTCTAGAGGTGTGTATTCATAGAATCTGTATCTATGAAGCTAGTGTACGGATGGTAATTTAACCTACATTAAGCTGACATATTATACGGGAATTCTCTCTACACGAGTCTGGAGTGGGTACGTATAGATTATCCTATAGTGATACTGGTAAATCTCATCACTACTCTTAGAGCTTTCCATCAAATATTACTCCGTGAACCTGGCATAGATACTGTCAAACCCTACTTTATTAATTAGGCATGATTACTTTTCAATCTGACTCTTTTAAGTAGCGTATGTTATCTGGAAAATCTCTTTCATAACAAGGTGTGTGGGCATGGGAATTGACATGAACTTGGCCTAGGTATTGGGATGCCTTACTCTTAGAGCCTGGCATATAGAGGCTAAAGACTATTTTGTAAAATCTAACTACTCTTAGAGCCTGCCATCAAATATTACTCCGTGAACCTGGCATAGATACTGTCAAACCCTACTTTATTAATCAGGCATGGGTACTTTTCAATCTGACTCTTATAACTAGCGTATGTTATCTGGAAAATCTCTTTTATAACAAGGTGTGTGAGGGGATGGGAATTGACATGAACTGGCCTAGGTATTGGGACGCCTTATTCTTAGAACCTGGCATATAGAGGCTAAAGACTATTTTGTAAACCTGACGTATGTAGGTGGGAATTTAGATTCTATGAACTTGGCCTTTGAGGGATAGGAATTTCTACAGCGTGAACCTTGTCTGGGTATCAGTTTGGCTTAGATGTTGAGAAATGTGTAAGCCATAGTTAATTGGAAAAACAAGCATGAATCTGTCTTCAGTTTGGTGCTCTCGAGGAAATCTTAGCTTGTTTTTTCGCTCTACATTCCGTGTTGTAAAGTAAACATTTGGTGCTAGCAATTATGGGAATCAAAGACAATTTACAATTGGATTATTATTGTTGTTCAATAATGCCTAGAGCCATCTCTATAGCACTTCATTCCATAATATACTTTATCTATACAAAGTCCTATGGGATCTGAGGTGTTCATTCCCTAATATACTTTATCTCTACAAAGTCCTATGGGATCTGAGGTGGCTGTTGACTTGGAGATATTTTTGTGACAAGGCTGTCTTTTGTGCAGAGATAATTATAGTGTAGAAAAGCTTTGGGAGCAAAGATAAGGATAAGGACTTTGTAGAGATAAAGCATATTAGGAAGAAATTTTAGGGTGTTTTAAAAATTTAGAAGTTGTTTTTGTGGCAGACTGTATCTGTATTTTATGGACAGTATTGTGTATCCATACTACAGCGACACTCCTTAAAAATATGGCCAAATCTTGTTACTATTATCAGATGACCATGAATAAAGACTTAAAGTAGCAAGTTTACTGCAAAATTATTTAGAAAAACAAGCATGAATCTGTATTCAATTTGGTGCTTTTGGGGATAACTATGCTTGTTATTTAGCTCTACATTATGTGTTACAAAGAGGACTTTTGGTCTTAGCAACTATGAATCGAAGACAATTTACAACTGGATTTATTATTGTCGTTCAACAATAGCCTGAGCCATCTCTATAGCACTTCATTCCTTTCACTAATATACTATGTTTATATAAAGTCCTATGGTATCTGAGGTGGCTGTTGACTTGACGATTGCCTTGGGAAACCTTTATCACTATCTCCTAATGCCATTCAAAATGCTTAATTTTGTATGGATTTTGTTAAATTAAACCCACCTAATAAATATTTTTAGTCCACCCAAGCCATGTTGACAATGTGGGTGTTAATAAAGAGGGTGATACATTTGAACCTTGAACAAGTACAACCAAAAATCAAAATCTGATGTCATTAGAAACTTTTGCTGTAGACCAGGAAGGTCAACGCACATAGCTGGTGGCTAGCATTCAAGACTATTTGAATGGGTTGTCATTCTTTTCTCGTTAATCCGTAAGAATCTATGTAATTTAGTTTACAATATCAAAAACTATTTGAATGGTTGTCAATCATTTTTCGTTATTCCTTAAGAATCTATGTAATTCAGTTTACAATATCAAAAGTATTTAAATGGCAGTTTCATGCCTTATATTAGATGCGGGCATACTTTGTTCTCCGGAGAAGCACACCTCTACATGAACACATTCAATATTTTTAATGCAAAAATGTGACTTATGGCAGCTTGTGTGAAGTAGAGAACTTTTGAATCAATTTGGCTCTAATTTTGGGGATTGCAGTTCTTGTTGATATTCACCAGGTTCTAGCGTGTGCACATCCTGAATACTCGAGGATTGAAAGTAGGGTTTCCTGTGTCACGAATGTCTAAACTAATTTAGACTTTTCCCATTTTGTGCCTTTGGGGAATGTATTGACATCCTGAATACTCTAGGATTGAAAGAAGAGTTTCCCGTGTCATGAATGTCTAAATTAATTTAGTCTTTTCCCTTTTGTGCCTTTGGGGACTGTATTGACATTGACATTCCACAATGGATAACTGAATAACTGAATGTTGTTATTTGCTACAAGTAGAGCGATCCTTTCCTATGTTACGGGTTTTGTGAGGTAGATAACGTAACATATGGCTCTGACAACTGATTTCCAACTGTAACACATTGGCATCTGATTTACTCTCTTGTTTTTTTAATCCCTAATTTTTCATGATTGGGAAGTCAGTAACAAAAGAAAAGTCTCCCTACATGGAAAAATCTCATCCCATGGACATATGTCATCTCAATGAATAGAAGACTTCGAAAACTAATTTATAGGTGGCAAACATAAACGAACTTAATAATTTATTTCAAACGAAAATAAATAAATGAAAATACTAGTTCTTTCCCAATTAAAAAAAACTCATTCCATAAACCAAAGCAATTAATTTAAATATACCCAATTGAAACCAAACCAACTAATTTACAGCCAAATAAAAATATAAAAATATAAAAAAAGAGATGAATTATTGTCAAAATAGAGTTCTGAAAATAACTTTCGATCATATATAATGAATATAATATATAATTTTCATACAATATTAGAAAAATATACAAGTTGATTATCTAAAAACTATTAAAATGAAATTTATAAAAATTTAGTAAGTGTAAAGTTTTATTAAAATCTAAGATCAAGTAATTTGGTTTTCTTTTTATAGGTGGATATAGAGGTAGTTCCGAGTCGAGACTATGTTCATCTATACGAGTGGTTTGAGGAGTCTAATGTTTGTATCTTGATTATTAGGTTTTCGGGTCTCCTTATAACTGCACTTACTCGAGCACTCAATACATCCGCTCTCTGTTATGATCAGAGGTTATGGCAGATGCGTGAGGCCTGCATCCAGAATGCTGTGTTCCGTGATACGAGTAAGCCTAATGCAAGTGATATGCACTAAGAAAAAAAAAAGTGAAGATGATAAAGTGTACTTACCTAAAAACGAAGTGACAAATTACATAACGGAGAAAAACTGCAACAAGTTCATGGTTTCATCTCCTATTTCTCTCTCTCTGCCCTGTATTTAACATAATAATAAGTTAAACAAATAATTTTCATCCATTATTATATCACATGACTAAAAATATCACATTTAAAATAAAGCACACATTTATGTATGAACAAAAACCTATTACATAATGCCAAAGAAATTATATGAGTTAGGCTCCACAACAACTCAGTAAAAAGCAAACACAAATTGGGATGCGACCTAGCTATTGGGCTTCACATAAAACTGTGTGATAAAACTGTTTAAACAAATAATTTTCATCCATTATTATATCACAAGTGGAAATATTGCATTTAAAATAATGCACACATTTATGCATGAACAAAAACCTGTTACATAACGTCAAAAAAAATTACATGAGTTATTAGACTCCACAATAACTCAGTAAAAGCAAACTCAAATTGGGACGTGTCCTAGCTATTGGGCTTCACACAAAACTGTGATAAGTAGCTTATTAAGAAGTCAATAAATTAAACGAAGCATCTGTTTCTTAATGGAATTGCTCTTCCTCCCTTGTGCAAATACAAATATCCTATATTATCTCATTGAAACTTTTCCAGAGAGAACGAGAAAGAATCATCTTCACTCCTAGGAGCTTGATTTTTTTGGGACATTAAGATGATTGTTATTTATGGATTTTTCTTTATTTTGATATTGAAAAAATATACACTACTAATTTACAATGGGACCCTATATCAACCCTTTTACTTCGGTCACTTCTGTCAGAATACAGATCCATTTCCAAACAAAAAAAAGTCTTTAATCAACCCTTTTACTTCCGTCAGAATACAGATCTATTTCCAAACAAGGAAAAGGACGACTTGCAATCAACACAATGAGCGTAGTTTCTCTCTAAGCATTGGAAGTAGCTACACAACAAGCTGAAATAGTGACAACTAAGGATGAGGCGAGCCCTCAAATACATCGAGCATTAGGAATATTTGTCCTAAATAAAATGTGTTTTTTTATGTGTCAATTAAGATTCATCTAGAGTGGATTCTAAAATAATGGGAAACTCTGTGTTTCTTAATTAAGCTTCATCATAGAATCCATACGTCCAAGTTATGATTGTGTTTTAAAGATATGTCATTGGTTTAAAACAATAAGGTTATGTTGAATTTTATGATTGTTATGTAAAGATATGTCATTGATTTAAAACAATAAGGTTATGTTGAATTTGATATTGTTTCTCGTAGTCACCTAAATTGGATTCTAAAATGGGAACCTCAAATCTCTCACATTACTCTGAATGTTTGTTAGAGGTTTTTCAAAAAGTTTAAATAAAACATAAAAAACAACATCCACAAAATCTACACAAAGGATTGGAAATGCCAAGTGAGTAGATAAATAAAGTTAATGATCAGATACATAAGGCTGATAGTGAAGAAAGCCATCACGGAGAATATTAATCTCCGAGCCATTTTAGTGCACTCACAGTTTGAGAAACTCTCTGTTTCTCAATTGCTTCATCATAGAATCCATATGTCCAAGTTATGATTATTACATAAAGATATGTCATTGATTTAAAACAATAAGGTTATGTTGAATTTCTACTTTCTATTATGATATTGTTTCTCCTAATCACCTAAATTAGATAGATTCTAAAATGGGAATTCCAATCTCTCACATCACTATGAATGTTTGTTGGAGGTTTTTCAAGAAGTTTAAATAAAATATAGAACACAACTTCCACAAAATCTACACAAAAGATTGGAAATGCCAAGTGAGTAGATATATAAAGTTAATGATTAGATACATAAAGCTGATAAGCCATCATGGAGAATATTAATCTCCAAGCCATTTTATTGCATTCACAGTTATAGAAACTCTATGTTTCTCAATTAAGGTTCATCATAGAATCCATATGTCCAAGTTATGATTGTTACATAAAATATGTCATTGATTTAAAACAATAAGGTTATGTCGAATTTCTACTTTCTATTATGATGTTGTTCCTCCTAATCACCTAATTAGATAGATTCTAAAGTGGGAATATCAATCTCTCACATCACTGTGAATGTTTGCTAGAGTGTTTTCAAAAAGTTTATCAATCTCTCACATCACTGTGAATGTTTGCTAGAGTGTTTTCAAAAAGTTTAAATAAAACATAGAAAACAACATCCACAAAATCTACACAAAAGATTGGAAATGCCAAGTGAGTAGATACATGAAGTGAATGATTAGATACGTAATGCTGATAGCGAAGAAAGCCACCATGGAGAATATTAATCGCCTAGCCATTTTAGTGCACTCGGAGTTATAAAATCATATAAAACCCAACAACAACTACATAATAGCCTTCAAATCCAGAGGAAAACTAACCATGTAAATGATTAAAAATTTCAAGTGAAATAAAGTGGCAGGTCTTTAGAGAGTGGCATTGACATCTACATAATCTTTTGCTTGAAAACAATTTACTACAACGAAAAAAAGGATTGAGTGGCATTGACATCTACATAATCTTTTGCTTGAAAACAATTTACTACAACGAAAAAAAGGATTTCTTCGGTGAAAAGCACCAAGCTCTTCCCACCTAGGTCTGGTGGGATCATAACATCAAATATACATCTCTTGCACGCGAAGAGATATAAGGAATAAATATTATACGAGTAGGATGTTGGGGAAGATCATTTAAATGTTGGGGAAATGACATTTAAATCTAAGAGATCCAAGACAACCGATGTAGAATATTTGAACAAAATTGAAAGAATATGCAAATGCATGTAGGCTTCCCATTGAAGGAACGAGTTGCCCATGAACGTGCTTTTGGATGCATCCTAATTACTCAAGAAGTCATGACTGGGTATGAAATGAGAGTATTTAAATGTTTTTCCACTTCATTTTTAATTCAAGTTAGATTAAAAGATTAAAATATTATTTCTCAGATTGGAAATTTATAATATTCTCATATCATTCATCAGTAACCCTATCCCTGAGTTTTTGGACTTTCATTTCAACCAAAAAGTTTGCATGAAAAAATGCTCGAGTATCCAAATTTCATTAATGAGTAACCCTATTCCCTGAGTTTTTGGATTTTCATTTCAACCAAAACCTTTTGAGTGAAAAAGTTTGCAAGGAAAAATGGTTTAGTGCTGAGTATTTGTTATTGAAGAGACTTGTGAGGTGTGGAATAAATGTGCCTCAAGAGAAGTGTGAGGTGTGTAATAAATGTGCCTCTAACAAGGTGTTAATATCTCCCAATATCTCACACCGGTATACCATGAGACCTCACACCTTGTCACTCGTTCAGACACCCTGTATAGTGGAACATATGGTCTTCTCGAAGAGCAACTCCAAAAAAAACCTTTATATTATGGTCTTCTCGAAGGGAGAGAGGGAGAATTTGGGCAACTCCAAAAAAAACCTTTTATAATTAAAAGGAGAGGGAGAATTTGGTAAAACTTTAATATGCATAGAGGGATTATTGTGTCCGGTGGTGATCCGCTATGAGGATCCACGATGAGGGGCTAAAGTGAATGCATTACTTAACTTCATCAGAAGTAGGGTTAAATGGGAAGGAGATTTCTGCGTAGAATCTTTTGTAAATAAAAATAATTTGTACAATGATTCTTGTGAACCTGGTTTAACTCAACAACTTATCATTTAGGATATCGGAGATTACATGTATTATGATTAATCGATGGATTTGGAAGAATAGATGATACAACTTTATCCAAATATAAAACTCAAACATGCTTGATATTTATCCATTTATAAAACTCAAACATGCTTAATATTTACGGATGATAGTAAGCATGAGTGACTAAAGAAAATATGGAAAATTATTTTGGCTGAATGTGATAATATGGAAGAAAAGCAAGCAGAAAGAAAGATTGAAATCAGATCAAAATAATCAAAGGCACAGAAAAAAACACAGGAAATCAAAGGCATATAGAAAAAACACAGGAATTTAGCTCTAAACACGAAAAAAATGATTTAAGAAAAAAACACACAGGAATTTCATTCTCAACACGAAAATAAATGATTTAAGAAGAGCACTAGACAATTGTAACTAGCACAATTCAGAGAAAAGCGAGACAATTGTAACTAACACAATTCAGAGAAAAGCGAGAAGATGGAAAATTTAAATTTAACTTCATCTATTCCTTTTTAAGAAAGAAAAACAAAAAGTAATGCCACAAAATAAATAGATATATCCATCCTTTCTAAGCATTAGAAAAACTAAACTATGGGCATAGAAAAACTAAACTATGGGCATGACACTTAAAACAAGATTATACAAGATTATCACTGCTCTTGACTTTCTTTGTTTTTCTTTGTTGAGAATACACTATGTTAGTCATCAGAAAACAAACAAAATAATCAATAAAACTTTAACAGGAACCTGAAACAAGAAAAAATAAACTACAGGAGGAAAAACTTAAAATTAATTTAGTAAAGTATATGTTTCTTCTTCCTCATAATGAAAAAGAAGAAAACATAATAGCCAAGAAAATGTGGACACTTCTCGGAACAAAAGAAAACATTAACTTCGTACCTGAAGCTGAACACCAAGGAAAATCCAACACCAATTTCAATTACTTTACTTCATCACAAACCCTGCTCACAAGGAAAAATTACAAATCAGAAATTAAAACTTATTTTATTCTGAATTCCTGATGGTCAAATTGCCATCATTGTAGGACAGGGAAAGAAACAGGGAAAGAAACACAGATAAGTATTTCCAATGTATTGTAATATAATAAAATCATATAATAATAGAATAAAACTACAAATACAGCTCAATGTCCTTCCCTGAAATTGAAATTGAAATTAAATCCAATTCACATTCACAATTACCATTATTTTTGAGACGCAGTTGTTGGAGATCACATCAAGGTTCCTGCTATCCACAAATTACCACGCCATCAAAGTATCTTGGGCTAGAATTTCTCTGTTTCTCTCTCTCACAGACTCTCAACACACAAAAACATAAGACAGATACAAACCAGACTCTGAACACTCCAGAACACATAAGACAGAGATGGAAGCGCTCCAAAGATCACACCACAATCCACAAACGCAAATAAAGACAATATAAACTCTGAACACAAAAAAAAATATAAACAAGACTCTGAACACAAAAAAAAATATAAGACAACACAGAGACGGAGCAATCGAAAGACCACACCACAACAGAGAGAGAACAGAGAGCCAAAAATGCAATGTAATACTGATCTCAACTGTTTCTTATATATTGCACAGAAAAGCTATGTTCGGCTTTAACATTGTAACGTTCAAATTCTTTCCATCTTCAGATGCAATAGTCACCCTTGGATCGGCTTTTAAAGTAAAAAGCAATTTCAATTCGTTTTATGACCGACATAGAGATCAAGATCAATCGGACAATTCAACAGCAACAGATAAAAAACAAAAATTTATAAAAAGCAAGTCTGTCTTCTGAATTATTTCTATTTCAGAGTTCAATACCAGTCACCAGAAAATAATTCTGGCATCTTTTAAAAAGTTATAATTAACGTGATAAAATATAATTTTAATTTAATTTAATTTAAAATTTAATAATTATATTAAATATTTTAAAATTGCTTTCAAAAAACAGGTAGAAAAATAAAAAATCAATAATGTATTCAATTCATCAGAAAATAATTCTCGCCATCTTTTAAAAAGTTGTAATTAACGTGAGAAAATGTAATTTTAATTTTCTTTTAAAAAGTTATAATTAACGTGATAAAATGTAATTTTAATTTAACTTAAAATTTAATTATGTATATTAAATATTTTAAAATTGCTTAAAAAACAGGTGTAAAAATAAAAAATCAATAATATATTGAATTTTATTTTATTTTATT
>APFE031673029.1:58007-89608 GCA_000404065.3 Pinus taeda | reverse complement strand
ACCCTAAAGGAACAAGGTCAGCTGATTACATCATCTCCCAGAAGTTCTCCATGGAAAACTGCTCAGAACTGGTCAAAACTGGACCATACAGACTACCTAGTGCAGAGGGTGTGATGCATCTCACTTGCTCATTGTAAAAGGTGCGATGCATACTGGAAAGCCCTTCTGTAGGCTGCGATGGGTGAGAGTAGACAAATGGTAGAGACAGATTGCAAGGTGGATAATCATGGAATCTTCCAGAAACTTCTCATGTGACACTTGCCTCTCTGAATTCGCCCAAGGATGAGTAAGAGATCATCAATCTCTAAGTGGCATCAAGAACTATCAGAGAGAGGACACTAATCAAAATCCTAGAAGCTGACTCACCCCCCTACAATAATCTATATATGGATCGCTCATCCTAGAGATCCAGAGGCTGGGATCTTGTATCCTGTAAGGAAGTGTTGTTGGTTTCCTGGTGCAATATCATAGTGTTGGGTGATCTAAGCTTTTCATGAGGTGAAGAAGGGCTTTCATTCTGAGAGGATGACACTGGGTCAGAACAATTGGTTGTAATCCTCTTTGATATTCTTGATATTAATAAAGCTATTCAAGTTTTCCTCCACATTCTTGTATGTTTAATGATATATATTTGTGTGGTCAATACATATTTGGTCCTGTATTGCTTATGATTGTAGATCTTTGTTCTTCGATAGTATTATGTTGCTTTGATTCCACAGGTGCTCTTTGAAGCTAGGTAGATGAAGAAGGAGCGGTGAAAATCTATCAGAAGGGAGAGGAACCAAGCAAGGAACCAAGCGCAAGACTAAGGTTGGTGTCCTTTGCTCCCCTCTTATCTACTTCTCATAAAGGAAAGCGAAAGTAGTTTTAGTTTGTTTGTTTCTATGATAGCTACCAGTGTTAGTGGCACTAGTAGCTCCGAGTGGACACTAGATTTCCCGATAAAAAAGAGAAAGGGTTCCTACACAGGGAGGTGAAGTAAGTGACTTCGTTGGGGTATTGTTCAAGCTCACTGGCAGCGAAGCAATGTTTATGCTCCTGTAGTGACTCAGTTGGGGTATTATCGAGGACTGCTGGTAGCACAACAACATTAGAGATGAAACTCATACTCTACAAATATTAAACTCACTGAGCATATTACCCTTTCCTATATTGAAACAATTGTGATTTGGAAACCCTTGATATGTCTCTAATCAAGTAAGGAAATGGAGGGGATTATATCTCTAACTGGGTTACGTAGGGAAGCCAAGATAATCCACAATATGAATCAATACTTCGTGAGATACTCAAACCTTTCACTTAGAGAATTAAACCTAAATAGAGAAGTTAGAGTTCTACTAGTGTGTCGCCAAATGTTGATGTTACGATTAACACGGTCAAAAATTTGAATTCTGGAGCCTACTGAGGATCCTAGAATTTGTCGTTCCATGGTCAATTGATATTTTGTAAAGTGTTTAAGTCTTATTCAAGGTATTAAATGTCAAGACACTTGCACACACATGCTCAGTCTTCGATGACTTCATGAGAACACTTCCTTTATGAAAGCTTGAATAGGAATAGCACCATCCATCAAGACAATGCGTGAGTGATGTTCAATTCATGTCAAAAAACAATTCACACTTTCATTAACTGTCTCCATCACCTTATTTGTAATTTTACCTCTATTTTTGTGAGTGTTCTCAATTGTCACTTTCACACACCTTTGTGTTCACAAGTGTTGCTTTCACTTCCATGGCTATCAGTTTTGCTTTCTTTTTCCTTAACAAGTTTCAAACTCATGCTATATTCACTTTGACATGCTTCTCCTGCAATTTTTTAAATGTTTGTAAGTGTCACTTTGCTATCATTTCAAGGTGTGATTGTTGTTCATGAGTCCTATCCATTCCCTTGGCTAGAATCAATGGAAATCATGTGTGTGATCCATGTTTAAGTTGTGATCGAATGAATATCTCTTTTACTCTATTGGTATCACACTTAGCCATTTTGAATCGCTTTCTTGGTCTTGCTATCCAACGTAAGTTCTAAAGGCCTTAACCCTCTTACTAGGTGATGAGAACAACTTACTCATGAGCTTCATTGATATATCTTTCCTCCCATACTCATGCACTAATTTTCTTCTAAGGTATTCTCCCTCTTACACTACAACAATACTTCCTAAGGATAAGTCACCTAGACTTGTGCTTCCTCCCTTAGTGAAAAAGTGCATTCCAAGTGAATAGGTAGCCATTGTTGGAGAGAAGTGCACCCTTCCAAGCTTGTGACTAGTTCAACACAATGAAGCACACTTCAAAGCAACAAAGCACACTTCAAATTCTTAGTGAAAATTGCACTTCAGACAAACAAGGACCTTATTTCCTTCAAAAGCGCACTCTAGAAACATGAGCACACTTCATAAGGACGATCACACTTTGAGACTATGAGTACACCCCTTTAGCACGTGGAACTGCACCCTCTTAGAGTGTATTATCTACCCATGTCACTGGCCAATTAGGGTAAATATGATATGAGATGCCACTATAATGGGATTAAACCTCCTAAGTCACTTTAAGGAAGTGGAATCGACAAAAACACACCATAAAAAACCTTCCACATCAGCAACCAAACTCCTAGGTGCCATCCCAACCACTGCGGTAACCAACCCCTGGGTCCCACTAATTTTTTAGACCATTAAACCCCTGGAGGCTCCCTTGATTTGGAAAAGCATGCACCTAGGAGGTTCAAGATGCTCCAACAACATGGGTATGCATGCATATAGGGACTTTTCTCTTCAGACCTGTGCTTGTGACTCTGCGATTTGTGCCATTTTTTTAGGCCCAGTGTCTAGGTCACTGACTAGAACTAAATGACATGCTTAGAAATGAATTTACATAACAAAACAATGATGAATTTACAAAAAAATTGACAAGGACTAGAATGGACCCCTACTATCCATGACCGGCATTTCATCAAACATGTCAAAAGCATAACAACTATAAGTCTTAAGCAGAATTGAGCATATGGGTCTCATAATTATCTGAGAATCACTAAGAAGAATTGATGCCTCAACACATTAGTTGTAATTTCATCTATTATTCCATAGATACATTGTTCATTAATTTATAGGTAAAAACATAATGAGGTCCATACATAAAGACTACCATAATACATGTTCATAACTAGCATAATAACAACATAAATACTAAAGAACGACTAAACTTATAATCCACATGTAAACGAATACAATACTCATGAAATAACAAGGAGAAATAACCTCATATGAATGATGCAAAGGCCAACTAGGTTCAGAACTTCCATGAACCACTCGACCATAGACATGGCTAAGCTAAATCTCTCTTCATCTAGTCACCCCCATGCCATATTCTAAGCATGAATTTGGGATCTCATAAAACACATAAATCAAAACTATCCAAGGCTTCCAAAGGCCAAACCACCTCAACCCATCAAACAATGATTCCACCTCACAGTCGGACATCACAAACCATCACCAGATTAGTCTCTACCTAAGCCTTTCAGGGCTCCATAGCATTTGTTCCAACCAAGGCTCCAGGATTAATAACTCAACCCATAGTTCCTGTTGGGCTCGAAAGCATTTGTCCAACCAAGGCTCCAGGACTAGTAACTGAACCCAAGTTGTTACAGGGCTCCAGAGCATTTTTCCAACCAAGGCTACAGGAACTAGTAACTCAACCCAATCTAAGGGAAACACAAGAACCAACCATAAGAACAAAGAAATGAACCCACAACACCATGGTTATCTAGGAAATGGAAAGGCTATGAAAATCCACTATCAATCCAGGCAATCCTCCATGCCAGTTATAGATCATGACCAATAAATCGCATGCATATGCCATGCATATCAAAACTAGTGAGGAAAACATGCATGCAACTTGGTACCTGCAAGAAGAACCCATTGTAGCTATTGATCTCGATGTCCTCTTGTTCTTTCCTGCACTTCCTTTTCCTTCCTGCTCCAAAAATTCAAGTATGCCACACACCTCCAAGATTGCTCCAAGAAAAATCTGTGTGTCCAAGGGTATGAGAGAGATAGAATAAAGAGAGAGCTCCGAAACTAAACTAACAAAAGTTTGTGAACTGGTCCTTAGAAGCCTTTTTATCAATGATGCCTCAAATTTCTTCATTTCCATTATTTTCCTTCATTTTACTCCTCACATGCAAATTGTGACCTTTCACCTCCCTTTTCACCTAATTTCCATTATTTTCATAAATAAATGTTCCAAAATGCCATTTTTCCATTCCAAATCCCTTTCCATTGCCTTTGCCAATTTCCTTGGCCATTAATGAACCATAAGTGATCCCTATCAGTATGCATTTCCCCAACATTTAGCTTGGAATATGTGTCCTGTGACCATCGTAATTATTTTATCGTTATTAACTTTTATTACATGGTCTTTTGACCAAGGTTCTTAAAATCCTAAAGGCTTGATTATTTCTCCTCCATCTCTTCAGAGTGCACCCTTGCACCCCCTTATTATCTTCGAGAGCATGAGCACACCTTGAAGGCCTAAAGGCCTAATGCCTCACTCGTTCGTCTATTCGTAGTTCACTCTTGTGCCTTATTATTCTCTGGGAGTGCATGAGTGAAACTTGAAGGCCTGAAGGCTTGAAGCCTCACTTCTTCATCTCTTCAAAGTGTGCCCATGCACCTTCTTATTCTCTTTGGGTGCATGAGCACACCTTGAACTCCTGAAGGCCTAAAGCCTCACTCCTTCATCTCTTCAGAGTGAACCATTGCACCCTTCATGCTCTCTATTTGTTGCTTGAGCACAAAAGTGCACCTTGAAGGCCTCTTCTGAGACTTGATGAGTTTGATTGCGCTCTCCTAATAATGCATTCTTCTTTTAACCATATCACAAGCCTATCATGAGCATATCATTCCATGAGCTTGGTAGTAATAGAATAGATGTTTTTATATTGATTTCACATTGTGATGAATGATTTTAATTGGTAGGAGTACCTTCCTACCATGACAAGGTGACACTCACGAGAAGATAGAAAGGAGAAAACATAAATAAACACCTATGGAGAAGAAGAACAAAAGGAATATATCATGGAGACATGAAGCAAATCATGGATCAAAATAAAAAGAAGAAATTGCATGATGACTCAGAGGATTTTGACATTGATCAGAGACCCTCTAGAGGGTGAAGATAAGTAACATAGTAGATCTTCCATGAATATGAAGCATTGGTTAGATTTATCATCAAGAATGCAAGATGAAGCACTAGGAAGAAAACTTGGCATTTCCACCTCATCATGAAGTCTGTGTCATCATTTTCCAGTTGTAGTTTGTAACAATATCATCATAATGGTCAATATGTGTCCATGTGTCATGCCACATCATCATTATTCTCAAGAAAAGGAAATGAAATGTGTGGAAGTCGAAGAGTCATATTTGGGATTTGAAAAGTCACTTAGTCATATATGGACAAAATGTCTTTAGGAGAAGTCCAAAATTCATTAGAAGTTCAAGAGTTGTTTAAAAGACCAAGATTCACAAGGGTAATTTAAGAGTCATGGGTATATGAAAGGTCATCCCCCTTGTTATAAAGGAACCTTGTAACTCCAGCAAGGGGATTTTGGAGGCTTACGATTTGGAGAGTGAGTCTTGGCTTCTCTAGTTGGCATAGGAGAGAAAACTATTATTTGGAGAAGCAAGAAGTGACTTAATGTTCCACAACTAGAACTAGTGTCTCATAATTATAACTATGTACTTGGATATTTCACCTAATTGAATATCTATGAGCCAACACATTTCCATGCATGTATCACAATTAGCACTATTCTTGGGATGTTTACAATATATGTTGTGTTCATATGTACTAGAGAAATTGAAATATTTCGATGGATTTGATACTCATCTTGTTGAATGTGCGTTGTAATTTATTTAACATTTTTATGTGAAATATTTTTTTAATGAATATTTTTATGTTCTCGTGTGTCTCTCTCTTAGGTTAATAATATTAATTTTCTTCTTGAGGTTTACTTTTGTCTCTCCTCTCTTGAAAGCCTCCGTTTACACATTGCAATTGGTAATTCACAATTTCAACTTACTTTCTTATTCAAGGTTTATGTATATAATCTATTATGTTATTTGATGAAACCAAGATGAACATTTTTGTTATGGGGCTCCTACTCCAAATGGTGTGAGGTCTAACTGGGACTTCACATCAGGGAGACCCCTTGTATGTTGGAATTATCCAACACCATCAATAGGTTCCCGAATGAGACCTCATGTTGGATGTTATGCTTTATTACCTATGAAGGGATCAATGAGACGCTCCTATGAAATATGAGTTACCTTGATATTCAGTCTTTGGAAGTTCTCAATGTGCTCCGAAACTGAACCCTTTTGTTTTATATTTATCAGTTTGTAACACATCCCTGTATACACACTAAAAGAAATAAATCATTTATATAAATATAATATGTATAATTATTCCTTTCATATTCTTCCAATATATTTTCATAAATTATGACTAATTATTACTTTGTAATAATTTCTACAAAGGTCATTTTGCAAAGAACTTTCTCTCAGATCTTAGTATTTGGGTACAAGGTCTTTGTTCGAGCTTTCTATCATGTTCCCTGGTAAGATCTAAACTTCCTAGTTACATTTTTTTAGTCAAAGGCATACTAATGTATCCACATTATACACAATTAGCCATGTTACTAAAATGTTCCTCTTACTCTATTTTATGTGTAAGCTATTATATCCATAGTTTTTGGCATTTTATCATACCATATACATTTATTTCCTTTTTTGATACCTTGGTTATTATGTCAATTTATTTTAACTTTCCATTAATCTTATGTTCCATGTCGTCGAGAAAAAATGGTTTGGTAATCAAATTATTGTATACCTATGGATTATATATCAGAATTTGAACCTATAATACAAGACATTTATGTCCCTGCCATGTTGATCGTGCCTTGACTTATTTCTAATTATATAATATTATATATATATATATATATATATATATAGATATATATATATATATATATATATATTATATATATATATATTCGGTACGGAAAAAGCTTGATTATATTATGATAGATAATCATATAAAGTCCAATACATCTAAATAGACTGTTATGAGAGATTCTCCATAAACAGTACAAGACTGTAGAGGAACAAAAGTATTGCTGAAGTGGTTGAAAGCCAATATACCACAAGTACCAGAGAAGGAAAGAAGTATATCAGTTGCAAACAAGCTATAAACAAGAGGGAAAAGCAATGCTTTTACCAGATAGATGGTCTAGATAAGTTAAAACCCCATTTAGGGGCAACATCTGCCAATTGAGAGAAGATATACAAAATGTGCAAGAAATGTGCAAGAAAAAACAATTGCATGAAACATACCTGGGAAATTGAAATGAAAACAGTAAGATTATGTGCCAGGTAGAGAAAAATCCTGAATCGAATAAGTTTTGGCTTCTATTTTTATATCCATTTTCCATTTGCCCATTTGTGATAGGAGTCCTTTCTTTGATAAGAAAACAACTTGAGTATTTTGAGCTCTATTGACATGCTGAATAGAATAATCATTCCTCCCCCTCCAGAGTGATTCAATTATGTTCATCCAACCAGATAGTTGATGATTTTTAATATGAATCTTTGTTGTGACATGATTTATTATGATTTTGGAGTCACCGTAGATCTGTAGGGACTAGATATTTAGGAATATGCTGAAAAAAAGAAGTCTGGATAGCACCATTGCCTTTTCTTTATTATTAGTTCCTTTTCCCCCATTCTAGTAGATTTCAAACTACTGATCATCATCCATGACAATGAGGACCCCACAAGCGCATATACCATTTTGTGCCGGCCCATCAAAATAAGCTCTTGGGAAGCTCATGTGACCTGTTGTTTGCTCTTTTGATTTTTCCTTTTTGTATTGTGAAAACTTGTGAGGAATAAAGTTATAGAGAGTGATAACGTTCTAAAAAAGTAACCCAAAAACTTCCTTTCTGTTTTGAAACGAAATGTTATTCCTCCATTTCCAAATTGACCAGAGAACTAGTTGTGGAATTGGTTTCCATGTTGCTTTCTAGTTACTCCACCAATCAAGTGCTTCTTTTAGTGAAGAACGTAGAACAAAATTAAAAACAAAATAAGAAGCAAGGTTCCTCCAAAGCTGTTGGGTGATAGTACATTGTAAAAACATGTGAAGGTTATTTTCTCCCTTAGTTTTGCAAATTAAACATATTCCAGGGCCTGACCAGTTCCTCTTTTGCAAGTTTTCCCATGTCAGATTTTTGTTATGAAAAACTAACCATGAGAATATGATAATTTTATGAGGATTACCGGTTTTCCATAATGATAAAGGAAAGATGTTAAGTGATTGAGAAGTGTTATAACTTATAAGATTTGAGTAGATATCTTTAACACTTACTATGTCCTTTCCATTGATCCCCTTCCAAACAAGGACATCCTCAGCTTCAGTTTGACAAATGCCCCTGTTCCTTAAACACCACTGAATCTGAGTCCACTGTTGTGCTAAGAAGCCTTTCAAGCCCATAGACGAAGCATTTTTCCATATGTTGAAAGGTCCCTGCCATTCAGCAATGACCTGATTCTAGGTAAAATACCCTTTTTCTGTGAAAGAACTCTATTAGATATTGTGATATATTAATGTCATCCCCCCACTCAATATAAGATTCAAGACCAATTAAAACCTTTTTATCTGTTTGAAAACTCCAGACAAGGTTTTTGAGGAAACAAGAATTTTTTTTTTACAGAAACTCATCCATATGGCTCATCATAAGGTTTGATACATTGATTCAATATATATATGGTAAAACCCTTACACCCAACACCCCTATTGTATATTATGATGCGAATGGTTCCAGATTGTTCCCAATATGTAACATGAAATAACACACACGTGTCTCTCCAAGGTAATGACACGATGACTCATATGAACCCCACCATCAATGATTGATATTACTCCTTGATAAATCAACGATGCTCAAAGATTTAGGGTTTCACTTAGTCTTAATGACTATCCTGACCGTTGTTTGTCTATTCATTCATTCACTAGTTTTCAAACAGAACTCCATCGCTTTGCAACTAACCAACACTACTCCCTACAATTACAATGTTTGTTTAAAATAAGAATCATGTTTTTATAAGACTCCTCTTGTTGACCCTCTAGGGTAGCACTGTGTAATTAAAATAAGACTCACGGTTTTATAAGAATCACGGTTTTATAAGACTCCTAGGATAGAACTGTAAAATCTTTTCTGATATGAATTTTCATTGGAGGTAACTATGTTTTCGTTTCAGGCAAAGGGTTTTGTTTTTTTATTCTATTACATACTTTTCCATTGAATCTCTTCCAAAGGCACTCACTCTTTTCGTTCTTTCTTTTGTGTAGGTATCTTTAAGGGTTTTAAACCTATTTTGGTTATGTTCCCTAATTTATGATGTCATCCATGAGCTGGATGCTTGCAATTATTTTGTTTTGAGAATTTCTTCACCAGGGGTGGAATAATGCTATTTTTGCGATTTATTTTCTTTAATGGTAAATACCATGACTATATTTCTTAGATTCTACCACTAATAATGTTTTCCCAGTTTAAGATTACTAGGTTTTAACTCTAGGGTTTCCCTATTGGTATTTTCAAGATTATTTGGTTTCCATCCTTCTCGACTTGCCCTTTTTAATCTCCAGGAAATTGTGTTCTCAGTTCTTTTCAAAACGACTTGCTTGTTTTCAGGTAATCTAAACCGATATGATTGTTTTCCTTCCATTTTTCTTTTGTATTAGTTTTTTTCTTCATGGATAGGGTTTTGTTGTAATCTTAATCTTTCCACAACATACATTTATATATTTTTCCTTGTCCTGTCATTTCTAATTTTATGGTTTTCAAGATATAAACCCTAACTTTTAGGGCATATTTTGGTATTGTTTTTATTTTAACTGTTTCAAGCCTAAACATAGATGTCAACCACTCATGTGAATGTATGAGAATAATTGTGTAATTTATCTATGTTTTCCATTTATTTACATAAGGCTGTGTTATTTTCTAATTATGGTTTTAACCCTACAAAATAATGTATATAAAAATATTTATGTATCATTATCTTCCTGCGTTTCTCAGTTATACGATAGGTTTTCTACATTATTTAGATTTTTATCCATGTTTAATTTTCTACATTATTTAGATTTTTATCATGTTTAATTTTATTGTTGACAGGTTTTGTTTTTGTTATATTAAAGTTATAGATTCCTTGTCATTTAACCCTACTCATTTAGTGTTGGTAGTAATGTAGGTGCATGGTTAAGCATTTTGTACGTTGGATTCTTATTCAATAAAAACCCTTAATAATATTTCCACATGTAGTTTTATTGTAACACTTTTAACACTTTCCTATATATAAGTGCATAATATTTCCACATGTAGTTTTATTGTAACTCTTTTAACACTTTCCGCGAGATATATATATATATATAGTTCACTCATTGGTATTTATGTCTTCTAAACAATTTTAAAAGTATTTCCTTCATCGGGGAAATTTAAATTCTTCTCATCACCTATGGAAATTTCAGTTGTCTCATTTTAGGTCGGTTGATCCAAAACCTTGGATTCCTTTTTAGAGATAAAGAAACCAGGGTTTGTCAATCATAACTATATATTTGTTAGAATTGTTTTTCCAAAATTACTTTCCGTGAGAAATTTTGTTGTTTAAAGGCATTGAACCTATGATGTACTTGGTTAATGGGAAATTATATCAAATAATTTGAAACATTTATAATTTCTATTTCCTGTTCTAATGGTCATCTCTGACTTTACATTTATTTCCTTAATAGTGATTTTTTAAGTCAATGAACTTTGGCATGTTACTAAAATATGTATATGATCTTTTTTTCCAGACATTTTTGTCTCTTTTATATCATGAATATATCTTTGAGATCCATTTTGTTCATGCTTAAATACTTTTATTCAATGTATTTTTTTATTCATTTTTACTATGGATAGTTTTATTTGTATAAATTAAAATTTGTAAGTTACTGTAACATTTTAAAGATATTTTTTCTAGGAGGTTTTGTATGTTTTTACTACATGTGTTGTATGACCTTTTCTTATATATATTATAATATATATATTATATATATATATATATTATATATATAATATTATATATATCTTTTTTTATTCGTTCTCTTTCAAAACAATTATCTTCTCAGTGTAAATGTTGTTATTTATACAATACTATCTACTTTGCACTATCATAGTATATACTTATTGTGCCTATATTTTATTATGTACAGTTAATTAGACCAAAATAATTCCACATATTTATATTTGGATATATAAAATCAATTTAAGTACTAAAATGCGAAAATTTTAATCAATTACATATCATCTACTCTTCCCTGTATACAAAGGTTACTGTACTTGCATTCACTAAATATACATTTCAGAAAGTAATTTTTCTTAAGCTAACTACTTAATCTTTTTTCTCAAAAGTATCTTAGGAATACATATGTGCACGTTTAATTGAACATATCAGTAAGTACCAAGCTTCATAATATTCCACATCATAAACACATTCACATGAAAGGGGTTCAGGATACCAACTTGATATATATGTTTGGAAACTAACACAAAAACTCATTAGCTCCACCCAACCTTTGACACTATTCTCATGAAAGGTGCCCCCCAGGCACTAAGTCTGCAAGTTCTTTTCTATCTCACTTCTATGCTTTCTTACCTCTCACCATATTAACTTTGTGTGGCTCTCTCTAACAAGATGACCAAAAGTGGATTACCCTCTTACCAATCAATTGGTAGTTGGTAACTACCTCCAACTCACCCAGTAGGTAGCAGGTAGTTATTAGCTCATTTACGATATCCACCTCTTGACGCTTAATGAAAGCCTCTTGTATTTTAGGGAAGTTAATGATCAGTTATTTCCATAATCATTAATGATATAATCATTTAGTTTAGATGACTAGGACTTAATGAGTGGTAATAAATATTTAATAATTAACTTTCAACCATAACTCATTTAGCGAGGTGCAACTTCATCATTAGTTTCTATATATTTTATTTTATTAACAACATCATAAATATAAATTTACATTTAACTATTACCAATTTTATCAAACTAAAAAATTATTTCCTATTTGGCAGTTTGGATTTTTTGAGTGGTTGATGGCATCCTATGTGTTGGCATTGATTTCAACCAAGTTATCCTTGGTGTCAAGCCCAGGGAGAGTCCCATGGTTGCTACAATCTCATGTAGAAAATTATCATAGTAGTAGGCCTAGTAAAAAATCCATAATATGATGACTATGATGGTTGGGTCGTCCCATGATTTGAAGGTATTTATGCCTTTGGATTTTACCTCAGATCCTCTTGGAAATGGCATGGTTAGATTGTTCTTGGAAAAATATTTCCAATGGTATTTTTAAGTTTGAAAATGGCCTCCGTGTCACAACGTATTTTCATTCAAAGCTTAGGTAACCACAAGTCAAAGTTAGCATAGCTAAGGAAGTAGTAGACCCTTTTGGAGCATAGCCTAGTTTGGAGGAGAAGCCAAGCATAATAGAAGCATAGTGGAACCACTACATAGAGTACTAGGCATACATGGCAAGAAAAACGAGGCAACGGAAAAGTTTTTTACTGGCCACTGGTGGAGCCCACATCATAGTCTGGTCAGGTGGAGGAAGCCTGAAGAGAGTACCCGAGAAGGATATCTATGTTGGGTGTGTGTTATATTCTTTCCATGATTAGCTGCATGCGGACCCATAATAGTTGGAAGGACTCAAGGATGGGGGCCAAACTCAAAGATGGTGGGAGGACCTACCCATGGCTTTGTGCATGGGTTTTTCACATGTGTTTTGGGCATGATGGTTTTTTTACCCATGGTATTTTATAGAACCAGTAAAGGGATCAAAAATTATGTTCTAATCTAGGGTGAATGGATTGGGGTTTATGAATGCTTTGGCATGTATATATATGTACTGTAACATTGAAAGGAATATAATGAAAAATCAATCTGGTAGTCCCTATTTTGGGATCACGGGGAAATATTTGTGTATATTTGTTTTATCTTCTCACCGCTGTATGTTTTTATGTTTTAAGAATTCATTTGTAGGTAATTTCTGTAAAGGGGTAAAAACTACATTGGGAATCAGAGTTGTTTCGACTTCAATGGGACACCGTTGTTGATGAGGGGTTTTTCTCACGACTATGGTAGACCCTATTATGGTGGGAGATCTGTGGGATCGATTTTGGTGGTGAAAGAAGATGGTGAACAGTGGAAAGATAGATATCTATAAATTCAATGGACAAATTTTCGAGTTGTGGAAGCTCAAGATGGAGGATCCATTGGTGGATAAAGATGAATGGATCACAGTAGATTCAGGTAATAAACCAATGACAATGTCAGTAGAAGACTGAGCGAAGTTGGATCAGAAGGAAATGAGCACTATACGGTTGTGTATCCCATATTCAATATTGTTGAATGTATCAGGGGAAGCTATAGTGAAGGCTTTGTGGGACAAGCTAGGAACGTTGTACCAATCTAAGTCTCTGATGAACAAATTGTTCCTGTGGAAAAAGTCGTATAACCTCAGGATGAAGGATGGGGACTCAGTAATAAAGCATATAAACACCTTTAATAATGTGTTAAGCCATTTTTTATATGTTGATATAAAAAAATTTAGATGAATATAAGTGCATCAATTTATTGTGTTCTCTACCATATTCGTGGGATAGTCTCGTTGTTGTTATAGGTAGAAATACAAGTAGCTTTAAGTTTGATGAAATAGTCTCATCCTTATTATCAGAGGAGATTAGACAAAAAAATTTGGAGAGCTAGAATGGAGATGAATTTTATGTAAGAGGATGGTCTCAAAATATAAACAAAAAAAAAATCCTCAAGCGAGACATCTAAATCTAGAGTGAGATCTAAATATCCAGGAAAACGTATAAAGATATACTGGAAATGTGGAAGAGAAGGGCACTAAAAAAGGGATTGTAAATATACAATCTTAAGAAAGGAAAGGGACTTGATGATTATCCTTTCATAGAGGGGATATGTACTTGGGTTCTTCTTCAATTACATGTGTAGATCATGAGGCATGGTTGATTGAATTAGGTGCATCCTTTCACTCCACTCCCCGTAGGGAGTGGCTCTCCGAGTATGAGAAATATGATGGTGGTGATGTCTTATTAGGGGATGATAAGGAGGCTAGAATCATTGGATGTGGAAAATTCAAGCTGAAGTTTTAAGGTGGAAGGATTAGAATACTCCCTGGTGTTCTTCATATTCCTAGATTGGCTAGAAATGTGATTTTTATAAGCAAGATGGATGATGTAGGTGTAAAAACAGTGTTCGAGAAATTTACTTGCAAGATCATTGTTTTGGGGAGCATTGGTATTGATGCGGGAAGTTTGGATTGGATTTGTAAAAGCTTCTAGATAGCATTGTTATTGATAGGCGTAATAGTTATATGGTTCCTAAAAGTGAAGCAGAAAATCTAGTGGTCTATGGAGAAAAGACCATATTATGGCATCAAAGGCTTGGACATATTGGAGAGAAGGGCCTTTGAATATTGCATGGTAATGGTATGACATAAGGTATGTCTAATTTCGCTCTAGGTTTTGATTTCTGTGACCATTATCTATATGGGAAGTAGAATTGGGTGAGTTTTCCCTCGGGTGCTAAGAGGGAAAATAGGATATTAGATCTTGTGCACAGTGATGTGTTTGGACATGTGCCAGTTCCATCATTGGGTAAGTCTATATACTATGTCTCATTCATAGATGACTTCTCAAGGAATGCATGGATATATTTCCTCACGAAGAAATCTGAATTATTTGAGAGGTCTAAAGAATTTAAGGCTCTGGTGGAAAATTAGACAGAGAAGAAGATTAAGGTGTTGAGGACAAATAATGGTGGGGAGTTTTACAAGAAGGAATGTGAAGAGTTCTATAATAAGTGTGGTATAGCAAGACATAAGACTACTCCATACACACCTAACCAAAATGGTGTTGCAAAAATAATGAACATTACTTTAATGAAAAAGACAAGAAGTGCTCAGTGGCATTGGATCAGGGCAGGAATTTTGGGCATAGGAAGTGGATACTATATGTTACCTATTTAAAAAATCACGTTCATCAATGTTGGAGGATAAGACTCCACATGAGGTATGGACTTGTAAGAAATCATCTCTTTCACATATGAGGGTATGTTGGCTTGTTAGGGCCTGACTGAGTTTCGAATTTAATTAGCCAAACAAATCCCTGTACTACTGGCCCTTTTGGCAATAGTTCATAGATCGCAGACTGAGGTCTCACTCGAAGTAGTATGGGAGGGTGTTGGAACCAGGTTTCTGCACCCTTGAGATGTATGTGAGGTTCGACTAGTCCAAATGTTTGTCCCTACGCATAGGTCACTTCACACACTTTCTTGTTCCTCTCGCCCTGATATAATTCCTTCGCACAACCCTAACCAAGCACTATGGAGCTTCAACGCTACTACAGCAGCACTCTGCACTATTACCCGAGACCTTACTTATCTTCCTATACCAGTTAATTACCTTTATATACTTGGATGTCTTACGTTATATTTATTTACACAAAACATTCATATGAGTTCGTGCAACAAATAAATAGTATAGTTGCAAATTATACCTAATCATACATTAAAATAGGAAAAGATACACATAAATATGGTAAACTTCTATTTATTGATTCTTCTAATGGTTACAGAGTCGACCTACCCTATGCACTCAGCTACAGGGGTCCACACACTTAGCTGCGAACTACTAGGCCTTTATGCACTCACCTGCAAACCCTTCTCCTACTCTACGACCCACAGACACACTTTACACTTTGACCCGATCACTTAGACTTCTCATGCTTTCCTTCTATTATTTATGCTATACTATCTTCTACACTTAAAGCCTCGCTCTATTTATACAATCCCATGGTCCATGGACCATGGGTAGGTCTATTAAGCCAATATTACTTTACAAAAATGAGGGTGGACAACCCTGTGACTCTATTATGTTTTCACGCTCCGCACGCACAATTCGTGGAGCTTTTATAAAAGGATTTAGTCAAAACTTGGGCTTTAAGCCCCAAAACGTGCCTTGGGGGGATTCCATGCCCAACAGGTCCCCAACACAAACATCGTGACTCGTCCTCAAGTCGCTCTTCTCTTCATGTGGATTTGCTTGAACTGCGGCAAGGTCAGCAACACACTAAACTGCTGCCTGCTGGATCTCTTCGACACGTTGTTCCTAGACTGTGGTGTCAAAACTGCTTTCCTGCAACTGTACCTTTGTCCCCTACATTTTTATATAGTCCCGCGCCTTCGTTTGGATTCTCAGAGCATGAAGTCTATGCTTTTGCCAGCTAGTCAGATAGTCAGGCCACCCGTATAAGGCTTCAATCGGTTTCCATTCACTTTTCCTGGGAAAGGCTCTCCATTTAGTTTGACTAGTTGTATCACACCTTTGTCTGTGACCTCCTTAACAACGTATGGTCCTAGCTAATGCATTTCTAACTTTCTCGGGAATTTATCAAACCTACTATCATACAACAACACTAAATCATATACCTTGAAGGTGTGCAACTTAATATGGCGATTTTGCCAGGCCTTCTCACGTTGCTTTTGCATGTGCTGATGAAATCCAGCCAAGAACCATTCCTCCTCAAGTTCTTCCAATTGCGTTAGCCTCTCTTCCATGGCTTTGCAGTCCATCATACCTGTGAGTGTTGCTATGTGTAGACTAGGTACAATATACTCCATTAGCATGACAGTCTCCACTCCATAAACCAACCAGAAAGGTGTCTTTCCTATCAATTTCTTACACGTTGTCCTATAATCCCATAGTATTCCAGGTACGTGTAGGTCCCAATCACTCCATTGCGCATTACATACTTTGGTTAGCATAGTCTCCAGTATTTTGCTGAATGCTTCCATGGTTCCATTGGCTTGTGGGTGATACAGTGTGCTTTTCTGAGGATACACCGAGAACTATTCTATTAGCACATTGATGGTTTTGTTCAGGAAATGTGTACCACGATCACTCATTAATATTTTCGGACAGCCAAATTGAGTCAAAATGTGTTTAAACAAAAACTTCATAGCTGTGGCAGTCGCGCATTCCTTTACCAGCTGCACTTCCTTTCGGCCAACAATTCAGGTACCCTATTGTGGTGATAATGTATCGCGCGCTCGTTTTTCCCTGAGGTTTGATAGGTCCTACAAAGTCTATTACCCACTTTTCCAAGGGCTGCAGTGTCATTTGTGGATTCAAAGGCATCTCGTTCCTCCATGATGGTTTACCTATCCTTTGACATATAGCATAGGCCTTGCAGTGTGCTTTTGAATCTTGATAAAGGGTTGGCCACCAAAACCTTGCACAAAGAATCTTTTGCACAGTCGCTCGTACTGCATAGTGTCCTCCTACAGCACCCCCATGCGCTTCCACAAGGATTTGACTTTATTCAAATTTAGGTACGTACCTTCGCAGTATCTCATCATTCCCCATTTTGTATAAGTGCCATGTGATGACAGAAAAATCAACTGCGCACACCACTAGTTCCTTCTTCTGTTAGATGGAGTATTCCTTCAGCGAAGTCCACATTGTCAGAAAGTGGATTATATATTCAAAGTGTTTGTCTGCTACACGCACAACAAAGAGTTGTGCTTAAGGTAATCCTTCCTCCAAAATAGTAGGTTCCTCTCCCGTCTCAATAAGTAAAAATTGAACTGGTCCCGCATTCAGGTGTCTAGGATTTAACACGACCTCAAAGTCATATTCTTGGAACAATAAGAGCCACCTGCATATGCGCCCCCCCAACACAGGCTTGTTGATCAAGTATTTTAACGCGGAATGGTCTATATACATCTTGAAATGTCCCCCTAGAAAATAGTGCTAGTATTTTTGGAGCATGTAGACCATAGCCAACCCCTTGCGTTCAGTTGTGGAATAGTTCTTTCCTACTTAAGAAAACCTGTGACTCGTGAACAAAATGGGGTGATCCAACTCCTCTCCACCCTCTTGTGTTAGCACCACTCCCAGTGTTATACATGACGCATCAACATGGACATGAAACCCCACATCCCGTTTTGGGAAGACCAGGATTGTGGTAGAGGCCAATTTCTCTTTTAGCACATCCAAGCTCTTCATACAATCGTCATTCTAGTAGAACGTGACATTATTTTTCAACAGTTTCTCCATTGGCGCAGTGATCTAGGCATAGCTTTTGATGAACTTCCTGTAGTACCCCATATGTCCTAGGGTAGAGCGCAACTGTTTAACACTTTGCGGTGCTTCCAATTTAGAATTACTGCAATCTTCACGGGGTCTACCATTAGTCCCTGTTTGCAGACCAGATGTCCCAATAGGTTCCCAAATGGAATGAGGAACGTACACTTTTTGAGGTTCAGCGCAATTTGGTATCGTCAGAAAGTATCCAGCATCAAGTGTAAGCTTGCTACATGGTGCTTAACCAATCCAAATATAGTCCAATCATCCAGTTAGACCTCCAGGAATTTGTGGACATATTCTTTGAATGCTGCAACAACTATGTGCCAAAATATGGCTGGCATGTTATTTAACCCAAACGGCATAATGGTGTATTGAAAGAAGCTCCACTCAGTCGTGAAGGTGGTCTTGCTCCGGTCTTTTGGCACGATTATGATCTGGTGATACCCTGAGAACCCATCAGTAAAAGAATATGCTTCTTGCCCACTGAAATTTTCCAATACTTCATCTGTGAACAAAGTCGGGAATGGGTCGTGCACACAGGCATCATTCAATTTCCTAAGGTCCATGCATATTCTTATCTCACCCTTTTTCTTCTTCTCCTTCACTACCATAGGGCTTACCTAGTTGGATTCTTCCACTGGATCAATGATTCCAGTTGTGAGCATTTTGTCTAGTTCTACACGAACCTTTTCCTTGTACTTCAGATTCAAGCAATAAGACCTCTGCTTAATCGACTTTGTGTCAGCGGTTAGGGTGAATTTCATAATCCCTAAATCACCAACGATCCCCTATAATTCTGTGATCTTGGTCAGGAATAAGTCTTGGTACTCGTGTAGTAATGCAACAACCTTATCCACCATCGCATCATCCCAATAGTCATCGAGCATTGCATACTTTGGATCGGCCTCCGTACCAATGTTTACTTGCTTTTTCTTTACCAGCATAGTTATTCAAGGTCTTCAATCAATGGCCCTTGAACCTCATGATAACCTTCAGTTTCTGGAATGTTAGCTTTTCATGGATCTTCGTTGTCTTCTTCAATATTTACGTTGTAATACTCCAGCGCACAGCTCAGTTAGGTCACCCATTCAAGCTGAAGCATTTCCTCCTCCTAGCAATGAAACCATTTGTTGGCTTGTTGGGGCCTGACCCAGGTTCGAAGTTAATTAGCCAAACAAATCCCTATACTACTGGCCCTTTCGGCAACAATTCACAGAGCGCAGATTGAGGTCTCACTCGAAGTAGTATGGGAGGGTGCTAGAACCAGGTTTTCGTATGCTTGAGATGTCTGAGATGTTTGACTGGTCCAACTATTCATCCCTATGCGTAGGTCACTTCACGCACTTTCATCTTCTTCTCGCCCTGATATACTGCCTTCGCACAGCCCTAACCAGGGGTTGTGGAGCTTTCATGCTGCTGGAGCAGCGCTCTGCACTAGTACCGAAGATCTTACTTATCTTCCTATACCAGTTAATTACCTTTGCATACTTGGATGTCTTACATTATATTTATTTACACAAAACATTCATATGAGTTCACACAACAAATAAACAATATACTTGCAAATTATAGCTAATCATACATTAAAACAAGAAAAGATACACAGAAATATGGTAAACTTCTCTTTATTGATTCTTCCAATGGTTACAGACTTGACATGCCTTGCGCACTTAGCTGCAGACTACTAGGCCTCTGCGCACACAACTGCAGAGCCTTCTCCTACTCTACGATCCACAGACACACTTTACACTTTAACCCAATCACTTAGACTTCTCATGCTTTCCTTCTATTAGTTATGTTATGCTATCTTCTACACTTAGAGCCTCACTCTATTTATACAATCCCATGGTCCGCGGACCATGGGTAGGTCAATTAAGCTGACATTACTTTACAAAAATGAAATGGGTGGAGAGCCTCGTGACTCTATTATGATTTCTCGCTTTGCACCCACAATTCATGGAGCTTTTACCAAAGTATTTGGTTAAAACTTGGGCTTTAAGCCCCAGACCATGCCTTGGGGGGATTCCATGCCCAATAGGGTATTTGGTTGTGATGAATATGTACATGCTCCAAAGGAGAAAAGAACCAAATTGGATACTAAATCTGAAAGGTGCATCTTTATTGGGTAGAAGGATGGTTTAAAATGTTATAATATTTGGAACCCGGAAACAAGGAAGGTTGTGTAGAACTAATATGTGGTGTTTAGAGAGCTGAAATAGATTATTAAACATGAATTCCTACCAAAGGAACCTAAGAAGATAGAGTTTTAACTAAGGGAGGAAGAATCATACTCTATAATTGAACAAGAATTAGAAGAGGAAGAGCCACAGACTCCAATTTCGAGAAGATCAGTTTGAGAGAGAAGGTAGCCATAGAGGTATAGTCCATCTATTTTTTGTTCAAATTTTTCTTTATTTATTATTGATGATGATCCCATAACTATTAGGGAGGAATTGGATTCGTAGGATATAAGACTATGGAAAGAGACCATGGTTAATGAAATGGCATATTCGGAGGAAAATGAGGCTTGGGATCTAGTGGAGTTACTAACTAGAAGGAAACCCATTGGAAGAAAATGGGTGTTTAAAATGAAGATGAATACAAAAGGCAAGGTGGATAAATACAAAGCTTGGTAGCCCCCATGCACAGGATCTGGCAAAGAGCCCCAGGAATTTAATTTTTATGCGGGCCCAATAATATTTGGTCGAACCTAAGGATGGGGGGCAGACCCAAAGATGGTTAGTGGACCTACCTATGGTTTTGTGCATGGGTTGTGCACAAGTTTTGGGCATGATGGTTTTTTTCCCATTGTATTTTGCAGATCCGGTCAAGGGAACTACGATTATGTTCTATTCCAAGGTTAATGGATTGTGGTTTATCAATGCTTCAACATGTGTATATATGTATTGTAACATTGAAATGAATATAATGAAAAATCAATATGGTAGTCCTTGTTTTGGGATCCAGGGGAAAATCTTTGTGTATATTTTTTTTATCTTCTTACCATTGTATATTTCTCTGTTTTAAGAATTCATTTGCAGCTAATTTCTGTACAGGGTTAAAACCTACAATCAAGGCAATAAGTAAGGGAGATCCAACATAGAGAAATTTGAGCAGAATAAAAGAAATAAATTGGGATTTGTTAAATCTTTTAAAATAAAATCAGTGAAAAACTAAGGCACAAGATCCTTTTCTCTCTTCTCTGATAGCGGGACACATGGTAGAATTTGATTGGCCCATAAGATGAAAGATGATGACATCAACAAATCCAATGGGAGTGTGACACATGGCAGGAATATTTGGTGTTTTTGGGCACCCAAATGGCCCATTTCTAAATAACACGTGGAGTAATCTCTAGATGACATGTGGCACAAGTGACATCAACATGATTTCATCCCATTGGTAATAGCCTGGAAGGTTAAAAACAACATAATAATAAAGCAATGAGATTACTGGGCACAGGATGACGTGCATAGTGTTAGAGACAATTCAACCCAGGTGTGAAACTATTGGTTCACAGGTGCAACAATGGACACCACTTGACATCGCAACCTACAAGAAAAAGCTCAACATTGTTTTTTAATAGACGTAGAAAAGAAAGGTTCAGAAAACAGGCACAGGGACATGAAGGAAGTGATGCGCCTTTATGACAGAAGTCGCACCAATGAGAAGATGAAGGGTGGACCCCACCAGATAAATAAGCCCGGTAAGAGGAGCTTGGGGGTTTACAAAGAAGGCACAAATGATAACACCAAGATAGAGGGCTATGGGATAAAGCACTGACATGAGGTTATACCTATAGAAAAGAACCAAGGTCCTGAAGAATTTTATAAATAGAACTAAGCCCTTGCAATATAGAAAATAATTTTAGTGCTTAGAGGCCTAGTGGGAGGTCACAACACCTTGTCCAATGATGGAAAAGTAGGCTAGGCTCCAACAAAGAAGGAGCTAAAAGCAATTTGGAAGAATTGAGAAAGTGTTTATTAGAGTTTAAGAAGGGGTTGCATAGGTTATGTGTTACAATGACATAATTAAAAAGAATTTTATCCTTCAATAAAGTGCTTTTTTCACTTGGATAGATGAGCCAAAAACATTGGGAGAAGTCCTCCATTTTTGGCAGGGGTGCCAAATGTGGCATTGGGCCATATTCATGCATTTGTGGAATTTGAACAAATCAACAGCTCTTGAGAACTATGTGCCATATTTGAAAGGTATGACATAATTTTCCATAGTTTGGGTGGACAGGTGAATGTGCATAATAAGGTTGGTGTTGTTGGATTAACGACGACTGCATAGATTGTTGGTTTAAGATAGTAAGGACAACAATTTGCAGGACTAGCAATTGACTCCAGAAAACCCATGTTTAAGCTTTCCTGCACACTGAGAGGAATTAAATGATAAATATGGCTAAGTATAAAAGCATTGATCACAAAATAAGAGATCCATGCATGATGTACATGTTGAACTTAGTGATCAATTAATAATCAGCAAGGAGCCCTACTGAAGAATGTAGTCTGACACAAAACTAATTCTGAGTATGAAAAAATCTAAGAACCCATTTGGTCATTAATGTTGCTCTAATGCGCAGTGTGACTAATATTTAATTTTCAGCATAAGAGAACACTCAAAATGTCATTCCCTGCATTAATTCAACTACTGTGACTAATAATAGAAGTATGAGAATAATGGGAAGCCATGTTGAAGTATGCACGATAGAACCAATAGCATTTTCCATGCAATAGAGAAACAAAAATCGGCATTGCAATTATGCATTTTGGGGGATGTAGCATTGATGTGTGTGAAAGTATAGTTAGATGAAAGAAAAGAGTGTGGCGTTACTTGTTTGTGTGTGAGAAAAAGGGAGATTGGAGCTGAGAGATGACTATCATATAGAGAAAATAAGGGATGATATCAAAGAAGGACAAAAAAATAAAAGGGAAGGTGTTGTGTGAAGCAATTGATTAGGTTTAAATTTCTAAGCATTTGTATAGGCCTATGTTTTTAGTTTTAAAATTGAATGAAAAGTAGAAGAGTTGGCTAGAGTAGGTGGTGTCCTACATTCATATGAGGTTGGTGCCTCTTGGAAATTAGCATCTTACTATATTGAAGGGCATTGGAGCCTCCTATGGGTGGGTCTCACAAATGACATGATGTAATTAAGTAGGAGCTTAAATTACATCATAATAACAAACATATTGGTGGTTTTATTAAATTGGCAGTTTTGCATGTTGTCAAACTAATGAATTGTATGTTCATGTGAATGGTTTATATTTTTTCCTACATATTGTATTGAGAATGCTCACATAATTAATTTCCAAGAGTGAAAGTAATTTAAAAATTGAGCCTAAAATTGAAAAATCTCACTAATTATTGATTCACCCCTCCCCTAGTAATTCCTTATTCCAACAATTGGTATTAGAGCCAAGTTCCTTCAAGAACAGTTTAACCACTATAAGGTAGATCTATAATGAATCGTGTCTATACAAGAGAGTCAGGATGCCTACTCAAGTAAGAGACTAGTCTTTGATGGGAAAAACTATATCTTTTGGAAAGTTAGGATGGAAGCCTATCTCATGTCTCGAGGGGTAAATGTTTGGATCTCTGTGTTGGTGTATTGTGTTTTCCCCGTAATTCCTCTTATAGATGAAAATGGTAAAAGGGTGTATGGAAATAACACTAAATCCGAGAATTCCATTATCTTTGGCTTTAGTTAATATGAACTTGTAGAGGTTATGCACTGCAAGCCTACTAAGTAAGTATGGGATAAACTCAATTAGAGTCATGAAGGTGATGAGAAAGTCAAGTGGTCCAAACTTCAAACTTTTATAATGAGGTCTAAGTGCTTAAGAATGAGTGAATAAGAAACTATAATAGAGTATTTCCTCAGAGTTGATGAAGTAACCAATATGATTAGAGGACTTGGTGAAGATATCAAAGAAGATGTAATTGTTTAGAAGGTATTAATATTGTAACAACCCTCTTGAAAATTCCATGTAAATAAAAGTTAATAAAGGAAAATAATAACCATGGTTATGGGACACTTATTCCAAGTTGAATGTTGGGAACAACGTCCTAGTGTGGGCGTTCATTTGGTTTATTATGGCTAAGGAAATTGGCAAAGGAAATGGAAAACGATTTGGAAAGGCATGAGGCATTTTATCTATGAAAATAATGGAAATTAGGAGAAAAGGAAGGTGAGATGTCATAGGTTGCATGTGAGGAGGAAAATGAAGGAAAATAATGGAAAATTGAATAAAATAGAGGCCTGATTAATAAAAAGGCTTATGAGAATCAGTTGGTACCTTTTGTTAGTTCAATTTTGGAGCTCTTTCTCTATTCTCTCTCACACACACTCTAGGACACTTAGAGTTTTCTGGGAGAACTTCAGCATTGGATCAAGAAAAGCAAATAAGGAAAGAGGAAGCAAAGATCAAGTAAGGAAGAGCATGATTAAGAAGCTACAATAGGATTATTTGCAAGTATCAACTTTTCATGTCTGATTTCCTTACTATATTTGGAATGCATGGAACATATGTGTGTGTATTTGGTTCTCTTACTGCCATTGGCATGGATTTTTCTAGGTAAGATAGTGTTTTCAGCCTAGCCTTGCCATTTTTGGATATCCAAGGTGTGATGGGGTTCTCATGTTTTGGTTGAGCTACATTTCCAAATGGATTTGAAACTGAGTGAGGTGGCATTTGAAAGAAAGAACACATGGCCTAGTGATGCTTGAATCAGATTATGGAATGCAGTAAAGCCTTGGCCTAGTAACCCCTGAAGCGGAATGCGGGTTGTGGTAAAGCCATATTTTATTTTACCTCAGTGAGCCTTCTTGAAAAGTGTAACTAGGTTCACTCTTCATAATGACATGTAATTATGATTTTATGAAATGAGATGTAAAGGAATAAAAAAAAAAATTATATTGCTTGCTTCATGGTTTTTAGGAAAAAGATATTTTGCTTTTGATTCAAGTCTCCCATTGAGAATCTTTAGGAATTATTTGTCATCTAGTCATAAAACGATAGAGTCATTGTCATGTAATGAAATCATGTTAAATTTTGTAAAAGGTCAAAATTATTTATGTAAAGTGTCTTCCAAGATCTTGTCACTTATCCTCTTTAAGTCGACCTACAATGATAGAAGAACTTATTAGAAGAAGTTGCCCTAACTGCTTGTGATCATGTATGCCTAAAGAACATGTAATGAAGTGTATACACAGCCACACTTGGCCTCACTAGAGGTAAGTAACTCAACAAGCTATTTGACCAAGAAGAAGTGCGAAGGAGAGCCCATCAGTAGAAGTGTGAAGAAGGATAGTGTTGGGATGGGGTCCCCTAGGTTAGTTTAGGGGAAAAGCCCAAGTTGTGATGTAAAAATATGTAAAGTCTCCAAAAATTGTGGTTGTAGAGTGCGTAGCTAGTTAAGAGTCAAAAAGGGTTTTACCCTCCTTTTATGTAACTGGAGTCGGTTTTTGAAGATATACCCATGGTTCGCGGACCATGGGATTGTATAAATAGGTGTGTCTTAGGGACTCTAAGGCAAGTAAGAAGAAGTCTATGGGTATGACCGAAGTAGTCTAGTACTGAGGTAGAAGTCTTAAAGGAGTAAAAGGCTCTACAGTTGAGTGCATAGAGGCCTAGAGTAGTGTCTATAGTTGAGTGCGCGGACCCCTACAGCTGAGTGCGCAGGGATGTTTTGAGTCTGTAAACCCTTGTTGAATATCAATAAAGAATATTGTTACAGAAATTCCTGTGTTTAGTCACTTTACTTCTGTTGTGTATGAATGTGCTATATGTTGTGATGAATTATGGTTTGATAAAATAATGATGTATTAATGCACAGATTTACTTAATCTGTATTGTTATCTAAACATAATTAAGGTTAAGTGATTACGTGAAGATCATAACGCTTATGTTAAATTTATCACACACTTAGGTAATTCTGAGTAACTACTAATCTAAGGGTAATCTAAAGCGTGAGTAAGTAGTTAATTGACTTATTCAGGGTTTGTGAAAGCCAATCGTTGACCTTCGCGGGGGTCTAGAGGTTGATTGAAGGAAGTTATAACAATAGGCTGCGGGAGCATAGAGGTCTGCGTGAAGACATATCTAGGTTGCCAAAAGGACATCACACTGATCTTTAGGTGCGAAAACTTGGTTCCAGCATCCCCCCATATTGCTTTGGGCGAGACTTTAGTTTGCACACCACATATTGATGCCAAAAGGGCCAGTAGTGTAGGGATTTGTTTGGCACAACTAACTTTGAACCTAGGTTAGGACCCCCTAAGCCAACAAATGGTTCTGTTTTTGGGACAGGGATTTGCATAAAGAGATATGTGATGTCGCGTCTCTAGAATCCGACCAAGAAGGAAATTGAGAAGTGGTTGGATAGAAATATGCACAAATTCACGACACAAGAAAACAAGAATCCTTGCCTGAAAAAAGAATAGTGGTTGGACAAATATTTATACATAGAAATAGACGAAATCTTCTTCTGCACCATCCTGATTGAACTATACGAGTGGATAGCTAAATTGGAAAATAACCAAGGAAGGTGGAGGCTTGACAGTCTAATATTGTGGACCCCGGAGCTCATGTGGAGGTCGGAAGCTTCTAAAGATAGGATCCTATGCACAGTTGATCACTAGCTTAATCGAGTCATTTGAAGGATTTGTTCTAGAGGTCGTGGTTGATACCTCAGTCAGTTATAGCGAAGTAGAGAGATGCTTCTTCAAGGGACTGCCAGGTAAGTATTTGAGATCTTTGAATACTTGGATTAAGATGCTCTTGTGTGAAAAGAGGGTTATGCCATTACTTTGATGTTTGGATCTATTCGAAGTGGATGAAGCTTTAGAAATCAAGGAAAAATAGGTCCTGAATATAGTCCATTGATTGGACCTCCTTCAAGTGATGACAAGGGAGCAGCATAGGCTTTGCCGCAAAGTGTTGTCCATCTGATAAGGTAGGGTTTTCTGCGGATAACTCATTCGTCCAAAACACCTCCACCTTCACCTCCACAACATACACCTTCACCCATACCGCCACCACCACCACTGTTGGTAAACATGTAAAATACGATGAAGTTGCTAGTCTTCAAGGGCTTAAGAAGTGAGGATCTAGATCAATTTTGGTTTGTTATGAAGGCTATGTGGAGAGCACTAAAAATTACGGATAATAATATAAATAAGGTGCAGTTAGTCACTACTCTACAGGACCACATGCTAACATGGTATGTTAAGTATTGCACTAATAATTTGTTGGCATCGTTGGAAGACACTCAGACCACTTTGAATAAGGAATTCAGTAAGCCTAAATATGCCTCGCAATCGGTAATTAGATTTAAGGAAATCATGACGAGGCTCGGTGACACGCCATGGGAGCTAGATTAAAGACTGAAGTACGGGATCTGTGAAGCTAATATGAATCTCATAGATAGCTAGCACTGCAATTGGTTTATATTTGTGCTCTTACCCCACTTAAGGATTTCTTTATCACAAAAAAATATAGGAACTCAGGAAAAAGTCTTGCAAATTACGATGAGGTTTCATGAGACACCTATCTAGGACACTTCTTTTGGAGTTCAACAGATTCATGTAGAGTTGCAAAATCTCTGCTTGGAGTTTCATAGCTTGAAAAAGGAAAAAGTGGCTCAGCCGAAGGTGCGCGAAGAAGTTTTGTATCTCAAGTGTAACAACTAGGGGCGTGATAAAGATCATTTTCATGTCTTCACGAATTACATCACAAGAGGGGGGCCTATGCCGCTAAGGCAGGAAGCTCCAGTATTACCAAGTGCGGGACCCGTGCTATGGTGTGCTATTTGTCAAGTAGCTGGAAATCATGTAATAAACAATTTTCATTTGCTGCAAAATTTTGTACATACACCACAAAAATTGTTCTGTGATTTCTAAAAATCGGTGGGCCATGATGAGCACCACTGTCAAAGCTATGAATTAGTGATGGAGAGGACACATACAAATCGAATGCAAGCATAAACTAGGCCTTCAGATCAAGGTGCTAGGGGGACACATGAAGGATATCAGGGGTGCGGATGAGTCCAAGGCGGAGGAGGACGTGGTAGGGGTCGGGGCAGGTCATTTGTTCCAATTGCGGAACACTAGGACACTACACGCGGGAGTGTCTGGATCAGACACGCCTGTCATTTCAATACTACACTCAGTTTGACCATACAATCAAAGAATTTCCTGTGCGATGGCTAAGATGCAGGAGAAGAAGGCACAACCTCATCATCCTACCCAGAACTTACAAATGATGAGGGTTGAGCCCTGCGAAGAGGACTCGAATGTGAATATTGTACTGCAAAGCGGGATCGTGACTAGTGACGATAAGGGAAGGCAGCCTGAAGAAGGTGGATGGGTCCATAAGGCTCCAGAAAAGGAGGTTGGGTTTGATCTAGAGCGTGCGAAGGAAAATTTCATGGAAGTGAAGAAAAGCTTCGTTGAGGCCTCTATCTTAGAAATTGAAGACAAACTACCTACAGAGGTTGACCCCTCTGTCCTTACTACCTTCTTGGATACTTGTATGAAACTACTGCGAGATAGAAAGGCTATGAAAGAGATACATGAGTTGATAAAAAAATGTGCCAGTAAGGATAATACTTTTGATGGATCCAAAATAGTCAGAAAGGTTCATAAGCATAAGCTAAGAACAAGGCGCGAGATGAGGCTTACCACACGGACGGGAGACTATGAGATGGACCAGGTTATTTTGGATTTAGGGTTTGACATGAATGTATTGTCTAAACAAACATGGGAGAGAATGGGGAGACCTACGGTGCAGTAGTCTCCAATTCAATTAAGGATGGAAAACTAGTAGAGGATTATCCTTATGGGACGATTGTAGGGAGTTAACGTAGATATAGAAGGTCTGAGCGTGCTGCTTGATTTTGAAGTAATAGAGATTGTTAATCATAACAATCCATACCCTGCACTCTTGGGAATTGATTGGGCTAATGACATGAATGGGGTCATTAATTTGAAGAAGAAAGCAATGTCATTTGAAAGGAAATAACTTCGCATTGTAGTACCATTGGACCCTGCAGAAGGACCGCGCTATACTGAACTGGTCTGTGACTATGGGAAAAGTGATGATGATTTGGATCAAATCTATAAAATAACAGTGCAAGACCAAGACTTGGTTAATCCAACAACTAATGGGAAAATTTCATGGGACCATGAAAGTTCCTATACCTCGGATTCAGACGTTGGAACGTTGGAAAAACAGGTTGCACAAAGTATCCACATTGCGCTGCAACATGATGACCAAATCATTGTGTTGTGTGTCATTGGAGTTAAGAAATTTACTTATTACGATGGTTTAACTGACATAGATAAATTTTTAGATGCTTTTGAAAGAGAAGTTCCAGAGGATTACTACTTTCAGGCATTGGACTGGGCACTATGTGCTATGCCCACTCAGTGGTGGGGTACGCACAAGACAACATTGATGAGTGGTGCGATTATAGAAGGATGATGAGAACGTGATTTGGTCATCCTAAAGTATGGATAACTGAGAAGTATGATGGGAGGAATGATCCACATGATCATTTGGAAAAATGGACTAAGGTGTATGGAATGAAGCCGTAGCCAAAATGGGTGCACTTATTTTGTCACACTCTAGACATAATCCCTACGAATTGGTATTTGGAAACGAAGCTCAGGGATGGCATGACGAAGTGGGATGTCTTAAGAGAAGGGTTTGTGAGAAAATTTAACCTTTAATATGGGTTCAAAAGCATTGATGAGGCACTGTAGGAGGTTAAGGAAATGACCTTCCGAATCCCATAGGATCCTTTGGAATTGGTTCAACCAAATTGGAGCACTCAGTTGTGCCATGCACTAGAATGCTATAATATGACTATAGAAGTAGAGGATGAGGATCCAAGGAATATCAATATCCGAAAAGTAGAAGGCCACCTCGAGGTTGAAGGTCCATAGATAGAGAACCCATATATCACCACACCACTGAAAACTAGATAGGTAAACATTGGTAATGAAGCAAAGCCTAAATTCGTGAAGATTATTGGGATGATGCCACAGTGGATAAAGTTGTTGAGTTACTCTGTGAGTACCAGGATCTTTTTCCTACAAAAATTTTGGACTTGAAAGGCATCATACATGATTTGGGAGTGATGAAAATAACTTTGAAACTAGATGCGAAGCTTGTTAAGAAGAGGCCATATTGCCTTAATCCCAAATACAAGGAAAAGGTCTGCTTGTAGTTGGACAAGATGCTTGAGGCGTGTATTATTGAACTAGTGGAGGAATCTGATTGGGTGAGCCCAATGGTAGTTCAGGAACAGAAGTAGAAGGGAGAGATAAGGATTTGCGTAGATCTAAGAAAGCTTAATGATGTCTATGTTCATGATCCTTTCCTAACACTATTTACTAATGAGGTACTGGACAATGTGGGAGGACAGGAGGCCTACTCATTTACAAATGGGTTCTTTGGATACCATCAGATCAAGATCACACCAGAAGACTGAGTAAAAGAACCTTCGCCATGGAATGGGGTTGTTTTTAGTACACAGTGATGCCCTTTGGACTCAAGAATGTGCCGACGATATTCTCTCATGTAGTCATAGTGGAGTTCAAAGAATTTTTTCTTGTAGGTATATTTTGATGACTGGATAGTGTTGGGACTAGTAAAGCGCCATGTAGCTAGTATGTGCTTGATGTTGGATACATGTCAAAGGTATCAGATCACATTGAACTTGAAGAAGTGCTCTTTTTTTGTCACCTTTGGGATTTTATTGGGTCATGTGGTATGAAAGAAAGGACTCATGGTGGATCCTGCCTAGATCGCAGTAACAATCAATTTAAAAGTCCCAAGGATTGTCAAATGGTTGCATGCAACATTGAGCCATACTAGGTATTATCACAAGTTCATCAAGGCTTATGCTGAGATTACCACACCCATGGAGAAATTGCTAAAGAAGGATCCTACATTCTGTTGGGATGAAGAATGTCAATGCGGTCTGAATGTCTTGAAGGAAAGACTGGTCACGACACCGATATTGGTCTTTCCAAATTGGAAGAAGGAATTCCATGTGCACATTGATGCCTTGTGTATTGCATTGGGAGCAATACTGACATAGGCTAGTGAAGGGGAGATGGATCATCCTATAGAATTTGCGAGTAGAAAGTTGTCAAAGGCTGAAAATAATTATTCAACAACAGAGCGCAAAGGATTGGCTATGGTGTATGTGCTCCAAAAATTCGAACACTATTTGTTGGGTGGACATTTTAAGATGTACACAGACCATTCTGCATTGAAGTATCTAGTGAATAGGCCTATGTTGGGTGGGGGGGGGGGG
>APFE031673029.1:0-31221 GCA_000404065.3 Pinus taeda | reverse complement strand
GATTTGCTAAAATTAATGAAACAAAGAGATCTTCTCTTGAAAGCTATGAATGAACGGAATTGCAAATCTCCCACCAATCCAAGTAGTCAAACCAAAACTTCAGTGTCTAGACCCATTAGTACCTCCAATACATCCCAAAAGCCACCAGCCATTGAAGCCACTCTATCAAAAATAGATCGAGCACCCCAAGATGTTAGTGCAGCCATGATAGGAAGGAAATAAAAATCCATGACTCCACCTTTCCTTATCACATTTGAAATTTTCAACATGAACGTACACAATTGCTTGGTAGATTCTAATGTCTCGTCCACTATTATGCCTTACATTGTTGCTAAAAGACTTCGTGCAATACCTGAGAAAAATGGAACTTGAGTTATGCAATTGGACAGAATGAATGTGAAAGTAATTGGGAATTGAAAGATGTGTTGGTTCGGATGGCCACCAAACCATAGTACACACAAGTCATTGACATAGTGATAGTCGACATACCCGAGGCTTATGGAATGCTTCTTAGTAGGGAATGGTCAGCAAAACTGAATGGATATTTCTCAACTGATTGGTCCCATCTCTTGCTGCCTCAGAAGGGAAAAGGTGATATTCTGAGGATTGATTAAGAAAGATACATGAAGTATGTGATGACGAAACTAAATGGCCCCAATGAACCTGTAATGTTTACCAACTCTATCCTTAGGAATTACAGTTTCGACGTTTATGCCACAGAAACTTGTTTTAGAGAATTCCATGTAGAGACAGTTGAAGAAACTGTGACAAACACATAGTTGGAAGCTCTCCCTTGCAATCCAACTGATGGATTATCCTGTATTATAGTAGATGATAGGACTAATTTTGTAGAAAGCAGTTCAATTGATGTAACATTAGATTTTATATTTTGGACACTCTACTTCAATCACTCTAACTGCCTTGAAGGTGCAAGTGTTGGGATCATTCTCATTGACTCACAAGGGAACCAACATCTGATGGCTAGCTGGTTGGAGTTCGTGTGCACCAACAACTCGGCAGAATATGAAGGCTTGCAGCAGGGCCTAAAGAAAGCCATTGATATGAAGGTGAAAAATCTTAAATTTTTTGGTGACTCACAGATAATTATCGACCAGGTAAGGAAAAGGATACATTGCAATTCGCCACACCAGGTAAGATACCAACATGAGATATGGAGTTTAATTGACAATTTTGATTCTTTTAATATCACATACATACGTCGGGGGCAAAACCAAGAAGGCGATTTGATGGCTAGTATGGCTTCAAAAATTTTTCTTGATCTTAGATTAAACAAGAATAAATATTATTTTGAATTGATTTTTAGACCATACGTGCCTGATAACATCTCAAATTGGCAGGTGTTCGAAGATAACCAGCAAATCCTTGAGTTCCTACACTACGAGAAGACATTCAAAAATCCAGTCATTGATGAAAAAGAGCATGATAGGCTTATGAATGAGAGGGAAGATGATGAAAAAGATTAGTCCAATATAATTTCCAAGTCAGTTGTCAAGATGGAGCACTTGTATGACCTGCATGATAAATTGAAGAAGCCAACTAACTACAAAACACACAGCTCATCCATGAAGTATGAATTGATCAACCTTGGAACCAAAGAAGACCCAAAAGTTGTTAATTTGGGCTTAGGATGCTCTCCACAAGAAAGGGCCGCATTTGTTAAGTTATTTAAAGAGTACGAGGATGCCTTTACATGGACATATGGCAACTTAAAAACCTTTGATACCTACGTTATGCAGCATGTGATTCTGTTCGAGAAGGATGTTAGGCCATACCAACAAAATCTTCGGAAGATACATCCAAGCCTAAAACCGTTGGTGAAGAAAGAATTAAACAAAATGCTGGACGCCAAAATCATTTTTCCTATCAGGCACACCTGCTTGGTAGCTAATCTCATGCCAGTAAGAAAGAAAAATGGAGACATCAGGTTGCCTATTGATTTCAAAAACCTAAAAAAAGCATCGTAGAAAGATAACTATCTTGTCCCTTCTATGGAACACATTCTTCAATGCATTTTTGGGTCTGAAATGTTGTCCCTATTGGATGGTTTTCCGGGATATAATCAAGTGTTGGTGGTGAATGGAGATCAGCTCAAGACAACCTTCAACACTAAATGGGGCACTTACGCATATCGTAAAATGCCTTTTGGACTTATTAATGAGGGAATCACATTCTAGAGAGCTTTGGACATAGCTTTCCGAGGATTGATTAAGAGATCAATAGTAGTGTACATGGATGACATTACTATGTGTTTGTATCATAAAAGGGATCATATCTATCACCTGAAACAAATTTTCGAAAGATGTCGAAGATATGGAATATCGTTGAATCCCAAGAATGGCGTTTTCACAGTTACAAAAGGGAAACTACTGGGTCATATCCTCTCTAAAGAAGGGATTTTTATTGATCCTAAAAGAATAGAGACCATAATGAGAATACAACCCCCTGCAAATAAAAAGGCAATGCAATCTTTCTTTGGGAAGATTAATTTCATTAGGAAATTCATCTCAAGTTTCGTAGAAATAGTGCATCCCATGTAGCTAATGATGAAGAAAGACATTGTGTATATATGGAGCGATGAAGCTAAGAAATCGTTTTAGTGGATTAAGGAGGCCATCGCAGAAGCTCCTGCGCTGGTCAGCCCCAATTTTGACAAGGAATTCTTCTTGTACACTTTTTCTTCTGATGTTTCATATGTCGCAATCCTCACTCAAAAAAATGATGATGGCAATGAATTCCCTATTTCTTATATGAGCTCTAATATTTAGGGAGCCGAACTAAACTACCTAAACATGGAGAAACGAGGCTATGGGGTTTTTAAAGTCGTAAAACACTTCCACCCTTATTTATTAATGGTGAGGACTAAAGTAATCATTACCCATCTTGCTGTAAGACCCCTCTTCGTGCAAAGAGAAATGGGTGAATGGAAAGGGAATTGGATAACCACACTTCAAGAATTCAACCTCGAGATTAAGCCAATGAAGATAGTTCGACGACAGGGATTATGTAGGCTAGCAGCAGAAGCCTTGGTGGATAAAAAAGGGGTGTCCAAAGAACCAGAAGCACAAACCATGTAGAATGCACAAGTAGAATTCAGGGAGGAGCCCCTATGGATTAATGAGACGCTAATGTGCGAGAGTGAAAGATTGGAAGCCCTTTTGGATCCTGAGTCGTGGTATTACGACATACACTTTTATCTCACACGGGGATCATGTCCTGAAAACATGGGATGCATCACAAAGGAGAGCGCTCAGATTGAAATCTAATCAATATCACTTGGCCGATGACACATTATCTAGAAAAAATTATGATGGAATCTGGCTGAGGTGTTTGGAAAAGGATGATGCCAATCATGTCTTGAAAGAAATGCACGATGGCCCAAGAGGTGGTCACTATGGTAGAGAGACCACTGCTCACAAAATATTCAGAGCTGGATATTATTGGCCCACGGTTTTCAGAGACTCGTATGCCTACGCTCGGAAGTGCAAGGTATGTCAAACTACTGCAGGATGATAAAGAAAGCCAGTTGTTCCCCTCAGGCCCGTTATGATCTATCACCCGTTCCATCAATGGGGCCTAGATGTCACAGGTGAGATCACTTAGAACTCCTCACAATAGCATAAGTATATACTCACGACAACTGAATACTTCACTAGATGGACTAAAGCCATCCCGCTTCAAAAGGTAAATGAAGACAAGGTAATATCATTTATCAAGAAATTTATTATTAGCAGGCTTGGTGTCCCTAACTCTCTCATATTTGAAAATGCTTCTTACTTTTCATCATTGAAATTGACTGAATTTTCTATTGATAAATCAATTCACATAAGGTATGCATCAAACTATTACCCCCAGGGAAATTGAGTTGTAGAGTCCTCAAATAAAAACCTCATCTGCATAATCTGTAAATTTGTCGCCGACGACCAGAGGAACTGGCACAACACTCTAACGAACGCCCTTTGGGCCGATAGGGTCACCCCAAAAGTAGCATTAGGAAACTCCCCATACTTCTCCGTTTATGGACAGGAAGCCATCTTGCCTCCTAAAATTACCCTTCCCTCTTTACAGCTCTCCCAAGCTTCGAGAGGGACCCCTTCAGCCTTACTTCAAAAAAGGATCAACCAACTAGTGAGTTTGGAGGAATTGAGAGACAAATCCAGGAACAAATTTAGAAATAACCAAATGATTGTGAAGAGATGGTTTGAGCACCATCTAGCAGGAGATAAAGATTACCAAGTAGGAGAGCTAGTCCTGAAATGGGACAAGCTGGGTGAGCCCAAAGGTAAGCACCTGAAATTCCAACACTTATGGCTAGGCATGTTCTGAATTGAGGAGAAAATTGTTCAGGGAACTTATAGACTGAAAACTTTACAGGGAGAAACTGAAAAACTCTGTTAATGGCCAACATCTTAAGAGATACTTCTAGTAGCCACCACATGGTGGCTAACCCATGAGTAGGTTAGAATTCATTTATTTTGTTGTTAGCTTAGTTTATTTTTGTCCCTTCTATTCTGGTTTTTCCGCAAAGTCTATTTTTTTTTCTGTTTTGAATTTCAGTCCCTTTTAGCCAACTGATTTTAGTCCTCTGATTTGATTTTCACCTTCTATGACTCTCTTCAGATTGCCCTCATTCTCCACCTTCAGCTTTTACCTTTCAAATCAAGCAAACTTCAATGAGCCTATGGGAACTAGAAAATCAGTGGTGGAATTTAAATTGAAGCCACTCATTAGCATCTGTTGGGAACTAGGTAAGACATGTTGATAAGCTAGATACCTAGAGCATGTAGGGGCATCCTTATAAAATGAGAAATGTGTAACCACAGCTGGATTGGCATGGCGGAATGCTCCATTTTTTAAAATCCCACTCAGAACTAGCGTATACTTGCCTGTAAGGTGTGCAGTTATTCTCCACTGGTCCCATCCACCACACTAAGGTTTCCAATACCTATCATCTACAAGTAAACCTACATTCATGGGCTAAGCTCACTGTCATATATCCTATGGCAAATCCAATTGTGCTTTAGTCCTTGTGCCTGAAACTGGAAGGACTTATTTGAAATAAAATAAAATTTTGAGTCCTTGTGCCAATCTAGAAGGACAGGTTGTTTGGGAAGCCGGTTAGAGTAGGGACTATTGCTGGACTTAGAGTACCGGCTGACACAACAAACCCAACCTTGCTTAAGCAGTTTACAAATATGGCCTGATCCATGACTGCACCCCATTCAATCACATGAAAGTATAGCACTAAAATTATTACATAAAGTGCAAATAAATATATCTACATCAAGATTGATGAGCAATAAAGAGCTGAGGTACACACCTAAACAGGTATTAGCAGACCGATGATGGCCTCAAAAGGATTTTGAAAGTAGAAAACAGGTAAAGAAAGGTCAATAAATCCCATAATACTACCATTAGAGAATTCCTGTCAAAACCCTATCAGTAAGTTGAAGCTATTTGTCTTTATCCCACCTAAAGCAATTAATGTTGAAGTGGAACCCATGCCTGTCCATCTATACAGTTTGCATTTCAAGTTTATCTTAACACCATGATGTTCTATTGATCCAGGGTTTATTTGGAAACACAAATAACTGGTTTTCTCAGTGGTTCACCATTTTTTGTGGCCACAACCACCACCCTATTAAAACATTCTCTGGTAGAAAATTTTAATGGGACCCTTAGAAGTTTAATCTTTCACTTCTCCGAATGATCTATTTTTATTCAGGGATTCTAATTCTTTGCCGAGTCAAATCTTCAATTCTTAATGGTTAGGCCCACCTTAACAAATCTCTAACGCATGATTCATCTATAATCTTTTCTAGCCTTTCCTTCATATCCTTCATCAGGACCTTTTCAATCCTCATAAACCTTCACCAACCCCCCACTGTCAATTATGGTTGTTTTGGGATCCAACCCACAAATCCTTCTATTGCATCCTTATTTCTATCTCTACGCTTTTGCAATGGAAATACTCTGCAAACATCCTTAACTTTCCCTTTTGGCACCTTTTCAAGTCTTTACACATTTCCCTATGCTTTCCTTTATCGCTATCACAATATCGCAATTTCCACAGTCACACCACGCATTCCCCCCTTCCATCCAATATGCAACAACTTTCCGGACTCCAAATACAATTAATCACATCCATATATATATCAGGTATGCGGCTACATCGCTTATCACAATCGGCGGAGTCCATGACATATACATAAAGCATGATGTGATATGGTAGACCCACTGCAATTATTAAACGCAACACATACATTTATCAGGTCCACTTCCCCAATCGTAAATAGCAATTGGAAGAGTTCAGGACTTACACATCAGGTGATATGCAATATGGCGGACCTGCCAAGATCATTAACCATACCATATATATTTTTCGGGTTCGTTCCCCAATTGCAAATCGCAATCGGGAGAACTTGAGGCCCATACACAAGGCATTCCCCATTATGGCAGACCCGCTGATATTATTAAGCATAGAATATACATTTCTAGGTTTGGAGCCCATCCCAAGTCACAATCGGCAGAGCCAAGGCTTATATATAAAACATGATGCAATATGGCGGACCTGCCGGCATTATTAACCGTGGCGCATATATATTTCGGGTCCAGCCTATCACAAAGCACAATCGATAGAGCCCAAGGCTTAAACACAAGGCGTGATGCGATTAATGGACCCAACGATGATTATAGATCCGGGGGTATATTATTTGAAGTCCAGCCTTATGGCTCGGCGATGGGTTTTCCCATGTTTTCCCATGTATTTCGATAAAATGGTGTGGTCCAAGTTTTCAAAGGAAAATCCCGTGGAGTGAATGATCTGCTTCTGAAGCATTTTCAAAGCAATCCTTGAGTAAAAATGCATATTGTGGGCAATGAAAATGCATGTCACAACAGGTCTGGTGGTCTGATAATTATAATTGCTCTATGTTGCAAGATTAAATAGAAACTGCGGCTGAATGCAAGGTTTGTTTGTGAGCATGTTTGTCATAGTTCTCATAATCATAGCTAATATGAATTATTTCTACAGGTGAGTTTGAGTGGACCCGATAGCGGATAAAGGAAATTTATATCAAGATGACACCTCTGCACCAATGGTGTCAAGATTGCAAAGACATATTCTGCAGAAGAGGATATGAACCGCCATAGTGCATAATGGAGGAACATGCCTTTTCAAGAGGAAGAATAACATTGATACATCAAGATGTTATTACCTCTAAACACACCTTCAATCATGCCAAATGTGGAACGATGATCACCAGAGTGTCTTCAGTTTCCTTCAGGAAATGATGGGGAATAATGTCCGCTCAATACAAGTGTGAAGGGATGACATGCAGTCATCCTCTGTTAATCAACATCTATTCGTTTCCACAGGGAATGAAGTGCTCTAGCAGATATGCCCTCTACATGTCAGCGATTACACCGACTGTTATATGATTGTATACTCTAATTTGTATATCGAAAAGAGGAGGGAGGTGAAAGGTTAAGGGAAGATGGAGGGTCAGTTCCTTCAGCATAAATATTACCTCTGTAGATAAAGGGAGGACTTTTTTCGAGCAAAACAAATTTTGATTTATTGTGAATAATGAAGACTGTTTGGTTGAGAAAGAGCTTTTTTCAAATTCATTTGCATCTCCTTTCATGTGTTTAGAATCAGGATGTTGTTGCTGGCATAAATATAAATGTGATTTGATTTGTGCATACTGATAACAAACATTTCATGACTGGTCTTGGTTATTCAAATGTGATTTGTTACCATATTTAATTCATGAGTGATTGTTGATTCAAGACCTTGTTAAAAATCAGTTGCAAGTTTTATTTGTATGGAAAGGAATGTGTATTCATGTATAAGTAATTAGATTGCAATTAAGATTTAATACAACATTGTTCATCTGTGAACCAATAATTGATTCATTAGGACTTGGAATTTATATATGATGTTTAACTTCCTTTCGTTATGCTCCTGCAGGATAGATTAGAATAGTTAGGACTAGCATAAGTAGTTAGAATTAGCGTAAGTAGGATTTGATACATATAGGTCAGCTGTTTCTTTTGTTGATTTAATTGAAGTCTTCCTCCAAGAAGCAATATTTTAACACATATAACAGTTTACAAGATCCTTTAAAACCCATCATAAATACCATTCCATACGAAAGTAGACCTTATTGGGGTCTGCAATCGGGTTAGTTCCCCTTGTTGGCATAGCGAAAATTCATCCTATCAACAATAACAAAGTTGCGAGACTTATCTGGAACTCCTAAGTCTTGTCTACTTGCATAATGTCAGTTCTAAAATAAACACTAGAAATCACCTCCTTGGACAAACCTCACCAAGACTCATCATTCACTAGTCAAACTCCTTTATTCTATATTTTTCCTATGTGCCAATCCTTGGAGTCAAGTTTTTCTAGTCATCGAGTCCTCCACACTAAAAAGGTGGCCAATATTTTCTCAACTCTAAGTCTAGAATCTTTCAAAACTAAATGAAAATTCAAAAGAAAAGACAAGATAGAAATAAAAAACACGTACTAGTCGATTAATTTGGTGTTCATTCAAAGTGTCTCCATTCTCTACATGGTTTTCTATGATTCCAAAGGCATCAAAAGCATAACGAATGTTAGAATGTGATCAAAATATTTACATACATTCAACACCATATAACATTTTATAGTAAACACATTTTGGATATTAAGTGTGTTGGAGTTTTAAAATAACCCAATGATTTAAGAGGACAGTCCAACCATCACAGGATCCAACTAGATCCAATCATGGGTGGAGTGTCCACTCAAATAATTGGGTGATTTTAAAACTCCAACACAATTCATATCTAGGAAATATTTACTAAATGTATGGCCAACTATGAAAATCTACATGCTCAAACTATATAACATGCTTGGTTATCAAAACAACTATTGATGAATGAGGTAATACCATTTACAGAACCATTTATTGAATTTCTCATGGCTATCAAATCAGTTGGCATGATAAAATGGAGAAGTGCCCAAAGTTTTGCCATGTTATTTTGAAAGGGTGTTCTAGTAAGCAAAAGGTGATTTTGACAGTTGAAACCTAAGAGAATTTTCCACTGTATACTACAAAAATATAAGTGACTCTTTAGAAGTGAAATCACTTGTATCTGACACCTATAAATTCACTTTGAATGGAACACCAAAAGCCAAAAAAAATCTCAAGCATCAGACACTGGATAACATTTTGACTCTTTGGAGCTTAACAGTGATTCACGAAACTATATTTCACCTACCTATTTGAATTCTTAGTCACTTGAGCTTTATGTAAAACCATATACTACCACTTAAATTTCCTTAAGTACTTCTCATTAGTTACAAGGAGTTGGTCACTTATGACAAGTATATGAAAACTTGCTACCCTAAAGAAATTAACAAAATTGAAGTACTTTCCTATAAGATGGAATTTATTATCACAAAAAGAAAATGGTAAAAAGAAAACATGCTTTATGTATATATATGAAATATATTAATTGAAATTCAACCATTTGTAGATCATGAAATATTACAAGTACTACCTTTGATAAATTCGTTTAGGATTTATATTTTTTTCGATGTATAATTTTTTCATTACCCCAGTAAGCAAGAGATATCAAATCGGGATAGAAACTTCCAATTTCATTAGTCCATTACTCAACACCAAGGAAGGTGCAACCACAAAAAGTTGTCCCCATATTTTATTTTCCTAACAAAGGACAAAATCATAAATTTATAATATACAATAACGAAAAGCGCATATCAACATAGCTAGGAACTTAAAAAATTAACAACCTAAAGCTTGATTTGATATAAAGAAGGAAAAAATAATTCAAAAGGTAGTCAGTGTTGTCAAAATATAAATTAAATACCTAAAATAAATGAGTTAAGAATGTCATTTCTTGAATGGTCTTGCCTAAACCCATTTCATCAGCTAGGATGCCATTCAGTCCTTACATATATGACATAAAATTACTCACTAAAAAAGGTAATACCCGAAAAATAAAGAGTTATTTCTACAGCTTCGTCTAAAAAGTACTCACTTTTTCATAAAATTTTATGATCCATTGAAGACCCTTCAGTTGTTACTCTTTCAAAATACGAATGAACATTTTCAGTGTTTTCACCAATGACGTAAGAGGTATTAAGGAACTACACATAACAAGATGAGGAAGACTCTTTAAATTTCAGAGGGAATAACAAAGACAACAATGCAAGAAGGCACTGGACAATATTATTTAAGTACTAAGTTAGAACTTTATGATATAAAATCTTATAGGTTGATAAATTCCATGTTGCTAGAACTCTTATCCACTATAATAGCCCTCGTAAAATTTCATTTAAAAAAAATATAAGACCAAGGTCATGGGACACGTATTCCAAGTTGAATGTTGGGAAAAACATCCTAGTGGGTGTTCATTTCAGTTATTATGGCTAAAGGAAAATGGAAAAGGCTTTGGAAACAAAAAGTAAGATTTTTGGTAATTTATCTATGAAAATAATGGAAATTAGGAGAAAAAGAAGCTTAAAGGTCACAGGTTGCATGTGAGGAGGAAATTGAAGGAAAATAATGGAAAATTGAAGAAAAAAGAGGTCTCGTTAATAAAAAGGCTTCTGAAGATCAGCTCAGAGACTTTTGTTAGTTCAGTTATGGAGCTCTCTCTCTATTCTCTCTCTTACACTCTTGGACATAGAGAATTCTTGGAGCACCTCAACATTAGATCAAGCAAAGAAAAGAAGGAAAAGATGAAGAAAATATCAAGCAAGGAAGAGTAGGATCAAGCAACTACAACAGGATTATTTGTAGGTATCGAGTTGCATGTATGATTTCCTTAATAGTTTTAGCATGCATGGTTATGCATGTGTGTTCTTGGTTCTCTTATTGTCATTGGCATGGGCTTTTCCAGGTGTGACAATGTTTCTTAGCCTCGCCTTGCTATTTCTAAATAGCCTTGACATGATTGGTTCTCCTGTTTTGTTAGGGATAGATTGTCAGATGGATTCAAAGTTGAGTGTTGGCTTATTGGGGTCTGACCCAGGATTAGAGTTAGTTAGCCAAATAAATCCCGGTACTACTGGCCCTTTTGACAACATTTCAAGGAGCGTGGACTGAGGTCTCACCCGAAGTAGTATAGGAGGGTGCTAGAACCAGGTTTCCGCACCCTGGAGATATCTGATGAGTTTGACTGGTTCGTGGTTTTTCCTTGTGCGCAGGTTGCTTCGCACACTTTTCCGTACCTCGCAGCCTGATATACTTCCTTCGCGCAGCCCTACCCAGGGATTGAACGTCGCACTCTGCATTATTACCCAAGACCTTACTGGTATTCCAATTTTAGTTGATTATCTTAGCCTACTTACATTCTTTAAGTTATACTTAACAACATAAACCATTCATACAGGTGCGCACAGTAAATAAACAATATATTTGCAAATTATATCAAACATGAATTAACCCAAGAAAAAATTACACAAAATTGTGACAAAACTTCTCTTTAATAATTCCTTCCTTGGTTACATACTCGACTCACCCTACGCACTCAACTGCAGGGGTCCGCGCACTTAGTTGTGGACTATTAGGCCTCTACGCACTCAGTTGCAGAGCTTTCTACTACTCTATGACCTAAAGGCACACTTCAACTTGTGACTCAATCACTTATACTTTTTCCTTACTTCCTCCTCCTTTACTTAGAGCCTCGCTCTATTTATACAATCCCATGGTCTATAGACCATGGGGTAGGTCTATCAAGCCAACATTATATTACAAAACTAGGGTGGACAACCATGTGACTCTATCATACTTTTGCGCCCTATGCCCGCAATTCGCGGATCCTTACAATGAGATTCAGTCAAACTTAGGCTGTAAGCCCCAAAACATGCCTTGGGGTGATTTCATGCCCAAAGGCCCCCAACACAAACATCGTGACTTGCCCTCAAGTCACTCTGTCGGCACGGTGATCTTTGTACAGAGTCCTCCAACTGTTCTCAAACTGTGCAGAGGTCAACAGTGCATTGAGCTGGTGCTTGTTGGATCTATTGCATAAGTTGTTATGAGACCTCGCTGTCAGGAGTGCTTCTTTACATCAATGTGTGCATCCCCTACATGTGTGCGAGCTTGCCTTCGATGTTTGTCGTGATGGTGAAGGCCTCATCGATCCAAGGCTAGACACATGCTTTTAGGACTAATTCCATATGTCATGCTGTGTCCACCTTATCCTTCAATGCTTTAGCCCGCTGCGTCTGTGCAAGCCTTTAGGGTGAGGACCACCGTCTGTGCAGTTCCTAGGACACTGTGATACTATTGTTGGAGTTCTCATGCCTTTGTCTCTAAGCGTTGGATGTTGGGGTCCTTCTGTAGAGTTGTGAGGACCTCAAGTGATTCTCCCAACATGCTAGTGTAGTCTTGCACTGCACCTCCGATGTTCGTGAATCCTGATGTGATAGCACTAGTGCACTCTTCTCTGAATTCTGGGGGAGTGGATGGTTGTGCCTTTAACTGCAACTCGGTGATCTGAAGATTCAGCGCCAGCTAAACCTTTTCCATTTCCTCCCTGGCCTCGCAGACCCCTGCTACTAACCTGTGGATTTGAACCTCCATTGGTATATATGCTGGGATGGCTAGCTCTGGGAAGCTTTGGCAAGTGTTGTCTATCCACTTGTACCAGCTGTTGATTTTGCGACACCAATTCATCGTGCTGCAAGCTTAGTTGTTCCATATTTATTTTTTGCTCACTAAAGACTTGGAGTGCACGACTACCCCTAGCTCGTAGCTCTATAGTTATCCCATTCTATAAAACATATAATGTCTCGCACGGGAGGGTAGCTAGATTAACACCGAGACCTTTCAACACGCTAGCTGAAGGCCTGTCGGCCTCATTTGATGTCACTAGTGCCCCTTTCGACAGTGTTATTTTGTTTTTCATCCACGCATGCAACATCTTCTCCTTTTTCATGTATCCAACTGTGAGGTTGGTTGAAAGGGTACCAACCTAAGGGGGTACGCCTGTAATTCCTGCAACTGTTCTCTGAGGTCCCCCAACATAATCTAGTTCTCTTGCATGAAATATTGGAGAGCCTCATTGGTGACATCGCGCAGCATCTCACCGATGTCATGTAGATCACCCTCGGTTAGGGTGATCGGGTCAATGGACGATTTCGAGGACTTGACCTTCTTCCATGACCCTGCTTGCTCTACTGGGTGCTGACACTTCAGTTGTGTTGATGCGGTTTGTGGGTTCGTGCCTCATTCTTCTATTTCTACTTCCTCTACTTATTGCCCCTACAAAGGCATTGTTTGTCCCTCGCTCGCCTTCACGGCTACTTCCTATGTTGTTGTTGCTGCTGCGGCCTTTTCCTACTTAGCTGCTTTCTGTGCCACATCCCACGCTACCTGCACTTCTGCTACCTTTGTTTCCTTCATTCATTTTTCGGCCAACTGTGCGATGCGTAGCATGGCCTCGTCTTTCTTCTTTTGGGTTGTCGAATTCTCAATTTTTGCAATGTCTAGGGCATTCCATTCCAGTGGCCATGCCTCAAGGACATTGAAAATGGTGTCGTCGATGGCTACAAAGGGCAGCTTTGTCCACTATTTAGTTGGGTCCTTGTGCGTCCTGATATATATGTTATACATGTTTGCCTTAAATTCTGCAAAACTCTGCAGGCTGTTGTAAATCATGGGTGACAACCACGGCTTATGGTTGATCCACATTCTGAGGTTCATCTCCATGAACACCCAAAAGATCTTGATGTCATGTATCCTTTTAGCATCCTTCGTGGCCCAGAGCTAAGCATACTTCGTGGCCTCTGGTAAATCTCTACCAATTATGGTGAATTGACTATCCTTCGGCAATTCCCTAGCTACCAGCACTATGGGCAGCAACAAACATGCAAAGTGGAACATTTTGCCCTATTCCTGGGCTTCATGGTAATTCTCTAAAAATTCTGTGTAGATGAATTTAGACCAGTTAAACGGAATCCCCTCCACGCACTGCTCGGCCAGTGCAACCACTAGTGCAGGTACCTTGTCTGCGCAACACTTGCGCATAACTTTTCCTACCAGGATTTGGGTTGCCATGCATACTGCTTTGTCCTTGATGCTAGAGATGGCATAACCCCCTCTTCTTATTTTCCAGCTTGTACTTTTTCTTCATGGCCTCTAAAATGGCCAAATCACTACCCTTCCCTTTCGATATGGCCGCAGGGTCCTCTCCTTTGGAAGCCGAGAGATGCAATGAATCAAGTCTGTTGTGATGGGGATGGGCTCCTCCAGCCATCAACACCCATCATGCACTAGGCAAAGAAGCTACCTGATGATGAAAATGGTTATTGGGGTGCGGTGGAAATGCGGCACCTAGAGTAGGTTTAGTAGCCCAGACTTTTCTGCTCCACGCAACCACTTTCATGGCTCTAATACTGTCACCCCCCCACAACATTCTACTTCATCAGGTTTATGGTCTCAAGGTGAGGGAAGTTCTCATGGTCAACAAGGTCCCAATCTTCGAATTTTAGGCTTGGCACACAACCCAGGTGCATGCCTTCAAACATAATGCCATTTGGGAGGAGTGGGGTCTAGAGCGAGCTCTTGGTCTTGTCTAGGTCCTTGGGCACTTTGGCATTCCCTTTTCATGGGGGGGACATAGGCAGGCAGTTTTGTCGTAGAGTGTGTAGGCTAAGTATCTACCTCCATACCCTCATCTTCTTCTTATATGATGATAAGATCGTGTAGATATTCTTCTTCTTCATCTATTTCTATAGTGACGACTTTCCCTTTCTCCTCCATCGAAAGTTTGCTGCGCAACAGGTTTCGCGGTGACACGCGTACAAGAGCCACTGCATGTTTGTCCTTCTTGGGTCTTGGTGTGCGCGGTGATTTCGAGATTTCTACCATAATCCAAGCACCTTTTGGAACATCCCCCATAGATAGGGCCTATGCGGCCTCCTCGACGGTCACTTCTCCTATCTCCATACCATCCTTAGTTATTGCTATTGTATCTGTGCAGCAATCTATCACTCACGAATTCAAGGGCTTAATCAACACTCGGCTCACAAAAATTAGGGTTCTATTCAACCGCTGAATTCTCAAATGACCAAGTGTTGTTTGCTAGGTAGCCCTTTGTATTTTATAGCGCTTTTGGAATTTGAATTCGACCATTCCCCCAAATCTAGTTCATTAATGCTCCCTTGGCAGCAGATTTTCCTAGATTGTTCCCATAAATTGTGCCTTAAATGTCTGCTACCCACTCCATTTGGCCTCAAGTTGAGCATCCCATCATGAATAGTGACCTCAACGGTCACTTTCTGGCCAACCCATGCGGCAGCGCAGCCCCTCGTAAGCAGTCGCGAACCTTGTGACTCTTTGCTTCTGCACACATCTCCAATATCACACAACTCCCGAGCAGAATAGTTTATAGTCCTACACTCCCTTACAACTTCCTAGAGTGCTAAGATTGTCCTTCCCTTGGCTAGTTAGGTGGTCACACCACTCATGAAAAGTTTCATCCAATCATTCATCATGTTTCCTGGAGAATTTTTTCTTTTTACTATTATGGTTGGCATCGTGTACTTGATTACTTGCAATGCATTACCATAGTAATTATGCTTAGCAATGTGTGGTCCAAGCCAAGGCATCAGACTGATCAATTCATGGAAGTAGGCATTAACCCTATCATCATGATCACACACACCTTGCCTTACCATTCTAGTCTTTTTGCTGAGAAAATCTTTCTTTATTTCATCCTCCATCTTCTTGACTTCCGCGTACATCAAAGTGCTTTTCTTCCTTAGCCATACCCTTTGTTCTTCAATTTTGTGAAGTCTAAGGTTTCCATGTTGGATTTCTTCATCAAGTCCCATGTGTTTTGTTTCTTGCTCTTGTGTGATCCCTTCTTTCTAGGCTTCACGCACCATCATATCTACTGGTGCTACTTTGTGCGGACTAGGCTTTGCATGCTCCATAGGGATTATAACATTCACTTCATACTTTAGTTGCAGAAGTGCCCGCGTAGTGAGGGTTTTGCACATGGTCGTATAAGCCTAAAGAACTACTAGTACGCACAAGTCCTAGTCAGATTGTTTCACTTGGTGGACCGTGTTCAGTGCTTCGCATACTTTGTCAAAATGTTTTGCGTGAATATGCTTCTGCATGCTTCATCTTACCATATTTCTGGGTTCCAACCAGAGGGGTCATTCACGCCATTGTCTTGCCTGCTCCTGCTTGTCAGTCATGTTTTCTATTGCAAGGAAGGTGTGCATTCATGCAAGTTGCGCACCATATCCATGTACCCATCTAGAAAGGTGGGAGCGCAGGCTATGTCATCCATCATACTCAGCTTTCATCCACATCTGAGGCTTTCCAAACTGCATGCACATTATCCTTCTGCATTCATGCCAGTCCTCAAAACTTCTTTGATACATACCCCACCATATTGTGGGTGTAGCACACAATATCCATTTCAGAGCATCGAAACGCTACTCTTTTGGTACTTCTCTCTCAAATTTGTTCAGGAAATCATCCACCACACTCAATCCATCATACATAGGCAAATATCTTAACTATGTTGCCACGCAGTGCAGTGACCTTGTCATCATGTTACAGTTGAGCATGGTTACATCATGTAATCGGTTCTACCATCGTTCTATTTCCTCATTTGAATATGAGGTGTAGGCGCTTTTGTGCTCCCATGAGAATCTGCCATCCACTGTTGGATTTACCCAGTCCTACTCCCATGCAATTATCATGTAGATACATTCTAGATCATCGTCGATATTGTTGTTGTACACTAGCTCTATGTAGCGCGATCCTTTCGCAGGGTCTAAAGGTACCACTACGTGCAGTGAATGTTTCTCAAAAATAATCTTGCACTTCTTTAGATTTATCACTCCATTCATGTGAGTGTCCCAATCTATAGTGTGGGATAAGGATTGTTGTCATCAACAATCTCTATCACCTAAAAATCTGCAAGCACGCTCGCACCTTTGATATCTATCGTTATTCCCTGCAATCTTCCCATAGGTAGGACCTTTTATTGCTTCACCATTCATAATTGAATAGGAGACCATTGCAGCGTAGGCCTGCCCATGCACTCCCATGTTTACTTTTGTAGGACATTCACATCTGATCCTACATACAATATCACTTGATCCATTTCATATTCCTTGATCTGCATGGTCAATCTCATCTCTCTTCCTGTTCACGTGTGTGCTTCCCGAGCTTCTGGTCTACACGCGGTTCTCCTAGTGTGGTTCCAGCACATCTAGTGATGAGTTCTTGTAGTTGCTTCACAACTTTGCTGTCACGCAACAGATTCATGCATGTCTCCAAAAATGTAGTGAGCATTGATGGATCCATTTCCAATTCTAGTTTGTCTTTACTTTGTTAAGTGGAGGTATCCGCGAAGCTCTTCTTAGATTCCATGAATGTCTCCTTAGCACGCTCTAAATAAAATTCTGGTTCCTTTGTTGGAGCCTTGCGAACCTAGACACTCTCTTCGAGCTACTTGCCTTTGTCATCTCCTATCGTGATACCACTTCGGAGCACGATATTTACATTCAGGTCTTCCTCGCACGGCTCAGACCTCATCATTTGAAGGTTCTGAGTCAGGGGAGGTTGGAGTGCTCCTTTATCGCGCAACCTCATTATCAGTGTGGGATAATCCTCTATCTCATGATCAAACTGGGTACAATAGAAGCATGATGGTCTCATTGGATTTGTACAATCATGGGCATAATGCCCTAGCCCTCTGCAATTGTAACATATCAGCTATCTGTGACCTCTCCCTAGTCCCATTCCACCTCGAACTCGTCTGCACCCCTGAAATCTAGTGCGCGTCATCCCTACATTTTGATCAAGGGCCTATGTTTAGATCTGAACTATGTAGGTAGGAGTCTGATCCATCATTAGTTCATAACTTCTACAGGTACGCTCATCATGTCCTACTAACCTGCGGAAATTATAGAACAACTACTAGGAATTCTGTGTATACTTGTGTAATAGATGGCAGTTATCTGTAGCATGCTTTCGTCCTATCTGACAAATCACACACCATAATGTAGGCGTCGTGCTCGGTCCTACTTATGCCTCTGGTCTCAATGGAATCGGTCCTCCTCCTGCCAGGTAGTTTGTGAAGATTGGACAATGGTCCTTGTCATGTCTCTGGCCTTTGCACTTTACGCACCATACCTACCCGTGCGCTTCTGGGCGAGCTGTCCAGTCTTGTTTCAAACTCTGCATCTCAAGGCACAAGTTTTTCAACTACACGTGGATCTGTTGAAATCCCAAGTTAGGATCTTCTATTAGGGTCTCATGCAGTCTCATTGCGATCTCCAAGGCCTCTGCCTGAGTGGTTAGCTTCTGCTATGACAACGTGTTCCTTAGATGTGGCGTTAGCGATGCTACAAACCATGCGTGGTGTTGGCAATCCGTCAAGGTCATATTGGCTTCACGAATTTTACACTTCAGTCTCTGATCCAGATCCAAGGGGGTCTCTCCTAGAAGCATCGTGATTTCCTTAAATCCAATGATCGATTGTGTCTCTGATTTTATCTTGCTAAATTCCTTGTTTAGCACAGCTTGGATATCTGTGATCCCTATGTTTGGATTATCATTGGAATGCTTATTGTACCAAGTTAGTGTGTGATCCTGTAGAGCACTGACTAGCATTACTTTCTTTATATTGTCATCTGTGACTCCCTGTGCTTCCCATACAACCCTTACCATGAACCAAAACTCGTCTAGTCCTTCATTCCCTACTCCCTTGAATACCACAACTTTATTGTGCTTGCCATATTGAACTGTGGTGGTGGCGGAGGTGGTGTGGGCGAAGACAGGGATGAAGATGGTGAAACTGGTGGTGGTGTAGGTGGGAGTGGTACGCGGAATTCGTTGCTTTTTCAAACTGATCACACTTCTTGGTGAAACCTTTGCGAGCTCTTCCTCGCTTTCTTGCAGAGGTGAAATCAAGGGGCTAGCTTCTAGTTCTACACTACCTTCTGTAGATCCTCCCACTTCGCGTAGCCCCAAACATCAATTTATTCACGTAACCCACTTTTCACACAGTAGCATTTTAATCCAAGTGTTCAAAGACTTAACGCACTTACCTCGCAGTCCTTTGAGGAAGTGTCATTCCACCTCGCTATGGCTGACTGAAGTATCTAACGTGAACTCGATGATAAATCCTCCTATAATTTGATTGAGATAGTGATCCATAGCGTGCGTGATCTTATCTTTTAATGCTTCCAGTTTGCACACCAACTCTAGAGTCCACACAATAGGTTTGTCGAGCCTACACCTTCCTTGATTGTCTGCTAGCTTCGGGATCCACTCATACAACTGAGAGGGGAAGAATGCAATGAAAATTTCATGGATTTCCATATATAAGTAGAAATCTAACCACTCTTCCTTTGATAATCATGGGTTCCTGTTTTCCTACATCGTGAACTCATGAACCTTTCTGTCCAACCACTCTTCAATTCCTTTCTTTGTCGGATTCCAGTGATACGACATTAGACATCTCTACGTAGATCCCTGTCCCAGCAACAAAACCATTAGTTAGCTTATTGGGGCCTGACCCAAGTTCAGAGTTACTTAGCCAAACAAATCCCAGTACTACTGGCCCTTTCGACAACAGTCCGTGGAGCGCGAACTGAGGTCTCACTCGAAGTAGTATTGGAGGGTGCTAGAACCAGGTTTCCGTACCCTGGAGATGTCTAATGAGTTTGACTGGTCCACAATTTCTCCTTTTGTGTAGGTTGCTTCACGCACTTTCTCGTTCCTTGTAGCTTGATATACTACCTTTGCGCAGCCCTACCCAGGGGTTGAATGTTGCACTCTACATTATTACCCAAGGCCTTACTGGTATTCCAATGTTAGTTGATTATCTTAGCCTACTTGCATGCTTTAAGCTATACTTAACAACATAAACCATTCATATAGGTGCGCGCAGTAAATAAATAGTATATTTTCAAATTATATCAAATACGCATTAACCCAAGAATAGATTACACAGAATTATGACAAAACTTCTCTTTATTAATTCCTTCCTTGGTTACATACTCGACTCTCCCTGTGCACGCAACTGCAGACTATTAGGCCTCTGTGCACTCAGCTACAAAGCCTTCTCATACTCTATGACCCAAAGACACACTTTAACTTGTGTCTCAATCACTTAGACTCTTTCCTTAATTCCTCCTCCTCTACTTAGAACCTCACTCTATCTATACAATCCTATGGTCTGCGAACCATGGGTAGGTCTATCCAGCTGACATTACATTACAAAACTAGGGTGAACAACCCTGTGACTCTATCATACTTTCACACCCCACACCCTTAATTCACAAAGCGTTACAACAAGATTCGGTCAAAACTTGGGCTTTGAGCCCCAAAACATGACTTGGGGGGATTCCATGCCCAACATTGAGTGAGGTGAATCTCTGAAAGGAAGAGCACATGTCTTAGTGATCCATGAACCAGACTGTGGATCGTGGTAAATCCACGACCTAGTAACCCCTGAACTAGATTGCGGGTTGTAGTAAATCTACATTTTGTGTTGCCTCGGTGGGCATAAGAGTCCTCGACCAATGAATGGCATGATATATAGTAAATCCTAGAGGTGGGTGCCCTTGATCAGGACTAGCAATCCTTAGCCAGTGAATGGTAGGATATATGGTAAATCCTAGAGGGTGGTGTCTTGATCATGGCCTAATGACCCCTGAATCAGGCTGTGGGTTGCAGTACATCCCAGGGACTCGGAGACAATAATATTTCATGGTGTAGGTGGCGAAATATGGTGGCATCCATGCTCATTCGATTTTTTTTTGTTTGTTATGAGTCCCATATTCATGCTTGGAATATGGAATGAGGGTGATTTGATGAAAGAAAGATTTAGTTTAGCCAATCTATGGTCGGATGGTAGGTGGAAGCCCCAAATATGGTTGGACTATGTATTCATTAATAAGGGTTCCTTCTCCTTGGTATTTCATGTGTAAATGTACTGGTTCATATGTTGTATTTATGGTTGTTGTATCCTTGTTATTTTTGTTGGTTATATGCTAGTTATGAGCATGTTTTATGACAATGATAATGTATGCCTCTCATCATTTTTTGGTTGATAAATGAATGGACAATGAATATATGACATAATAGATGATAATGAAACTAATGTGATAAGGCATAAATGATTCCTTATGAATCTAAGATAAGTATGAGACCCCTATGCTCAGATATGTTTTTATGACTTGTAGATTACATGTGCACAATGTGTTTGACGAAATGTTTGTCATGGTTAGTCTTGGTTACATCAAGTCCTTGATTGACTTTTGTTTTAGAGGATTTCTCTTGGTGTCATTTATTGTCTTGGAAATTATCATCAAGTTCTAGGTAGTGGTTTGGAGAATAGCCCTGAAAAAGTGGCTTAAATCTCATAGTCTCTGGAATAGAACTAGATGAAAAAGATGATAGACTCTCCCTTGTAGGAATTGTGGGAGTGACCGTAGGGTTCCATTCACATGAATTCCCATGTCATGGGAGCAACTTGGGATTTAAATCATTGAAAGGATAGGTTAACTCAAGGGTTGGGCACCTAGAGTGGTAGATTAGCTCTTGGGGGTCTTGTAGCACCCGAGGGAGGTCTATGAAGTGTTGGTTTGTCGGTTCCACTTCCTTTATTGAACTTGGGGAGTTGAATCATATCATAGTAACTCTTCATCACTTTTTTACCGCTATGGACTAGTTAGCTTGGGTAAATGTGGGACGAGGGTGTTGCAAAGTGGTATCAGAGAATGGTTCAACCCTTGGACTAGATGGGTGGGGTGTTGGTCATGCATTCATGTTAGTTGCATATATGTGTTCCTTATGCTTATGGCCTATGTGTTTGTTTCATATACATGGCATGGTCATTGTTACAATTTTGTTGTCATGTAAAAGTTGATTATGTTGTTGTTAGGATGTGTTTTTCATGAACTCATGTTGGTTGTATATGCATTTGCTATGCATGTCAGTGTCTATATGTTGTTATGCATGCATTTTCATGGTCATGGTTATGCATGTATAGTAGGTAAGATATGCATTCTGGGGTCATTGTATGCAGTTTGTGTCATCATGATGTTGTTGGTTTTTAGGATGCTAATGTGTTGGATGAGATAAAGCAGGAGATGTAGCTCATCAAAGAGAGGTTGCAACACTAGACTTTGGGGTAAGAGCATATCGTCATACAGGTTTGTATGGTGGACATGCATTTATGTTGGTTAATGGGTGTTATAAGCATTAGGGTTACTTATATGCTTGTCATTCTATTGTATTGTGGTTAAATGTATGATAGATGTTAGTTAATTAGTGTGATCGTATGTACTAGCATCGCTTAATCATGAAGGATAGTAACTTTTTGTTATATGCATTTGTGGTCATATGCATGATGGTCATGGTCATTGTACTTAGGATCTTGATGTTATATGTATCATACTGATTTGGATTGGCCTATGCAAATGATTATGGTTGTGACAATTAGGTATGAGTCAACCTATTTGTGACATTATGTTATACTAATCTAGATTGACTATGCATATGTGATTTTTATGCATGAATGGCAATTGTTTATGAGTTTATGATGTGAACATGTTAGATATTTATTGTTATGGACGTCATGATCTTATTTATGTTTGAGTTGATATGTTGTGAAGTTATATTGTGGTAATCTAGATTGATTGCGCACACAAGATAACCTTTCCTGAGATACATTAAGGTATGAGTTTGCTTATGTTTTCTATCCTTTGTTTGAATGTTTGATTAATTGCATGATATGAGTATGTGTCTATAATATTGCATGAATAAATGATCTTGTTTTAAGATGGTTGTACTAACACATATGTGTTGAGAACAACTGATATGTACTTGAGTGCTAGTGGGTTGCTAGTTGTAGTATTATGATTAATGAATGTGAGTTGATTGTTGATTATGACATGGTTGTTAGAATTGGTAAAGGTTGATTTCAAATTAATAGATATGTTGTATTGATATTTGGAACGTGTGAGTAATTGAAAGGAAACATGCTTGGTGTTAGCATGACAAGGTAATAGTTTATTTGTTTATATAATTACTAGTTGGTTGATGTGATAGTACATAATAAGACTCAGTTGTAAAAAGGTAAAATTTAAAAGAAAGGAATTGGCTGAGAATTCCTTTGGATATGTTTGGAAACCACAATTCCAAACGAATGAGTGTTTTTCATGAATACAGGGAGTCTTATTAGCCTTGATTTTGTCTGACATTATGAGGATATGTGTTATATTCATGAACATGTATTTGACATTTATAATAGTGTTTTTGAGCTATGGATAGATCCATTAAGGTAATTGGATTGACTTGAGAGATGGTATGGATGTGTTTAGTTACAATTCAATGTGATTGGCACAACAAGGAAATACAATTGATGTATTGTTATATTTATTTATTCACTTACAATTATGTGTTTATGGCAGTATGATGTAGGGGATTTCATGGCAAAGAGATTGCCAAGAAATATTGAAGAATTATTAGGTTGAGTTTTCCTTAGGATCCATGGGGATTGAGTCATTATGTTTGTTGATAATCTTGTGTTTTTAGTCTTTCGTGATTTTTTGTGCTTGATTTCAGTTTTGTTTATGTCTGGTGCAAGGCCTTGCCACTTTGTTTGTGATGTCATATTGCTATTGGTTTTCATGGTTTTCTTCTAGTTGTCTGTCTTGTTCTTGCCTTATATGTTTGAAGGGCCTTGAGAATTGGTTAGGAAGGAGGACGTTAGTGGAGCTTGGGGAAATTTAAATGAAGTCCAATAGGTAATGTAAGACTCGGATGAAGCTCAGTGCATGTATAAGGGCATTTTAAGGCAAGAGTATGATAGTTGGTTGTATTGGTTGGGTCCATTGTTGTAAATGGATGGTGGCAAGATAGTCATGAGAAAGGTAATCAAGGAAAGGTGAAGTAAATGGATCTGAGGAGTCATATGTCTTGGCTATGTTCATAATATTTGTTCTCAATGTTGTGCATGTTGTGCACGAATAAAGGGAGTTCTATTAACCTTGACATTATGGTATTTGGTAATTATGTTGTGATCATGATTGTGTTGATGTCTATATATGTATACATGTATGTATGTATGTCATTATCTGGCAGGTTCTTCAAAAATCATGATCTTTTTATTCTAATGTTTATACATATGTATGTGTGTATATATGTATGTCATTGGTTGGAAGAGTCATCGGGGATCATGCTTGTGGAGGAATGATTGATTATGTAGGTGAATGGCATGAAGAGGTTCCTAGTCTTATGGGGAATGAAGTGGGAATATTAGCCTCGACAAATTTATGAGGTCAATATCATGTGGATATGAAGTAATATTATGTGATTATATTATATCTATGTTATGGCAGGTAATGCTGAGGGATACATTAGCAGGATGAAAACAGTCTAATCTGCGACATGTAAGGGCAAGCATGGATAGTGGAAAGACACTAAAAGTAAGGTTGCTTGGTAGAGTCAATATGGTTTTGGATGTCTAGTGCTATTGTTGTGTATTATTGTGCATATTTTACATTCAGTGATTGCATCTATGGTGTTAAGTTCCTATTGTATATACGGTGTTGTGTGCATATTTCATATGCAGTGCTTGGTATAGATGGTGCTATGTACATGTTGGATATGCAGTGTTGTGTACATATTGTATTGCGCACATGATGGATATGTGGTGCTATGTGCATGTTGGATATGCAGTTGTATACATAGGGTTCTATATACATGTTGTATATTTAGTGCTAAGTACATATGGTGTTGTGTGCATGATTGTACATGTGGCATTGTGTACATGTTGTACATGTGATGCTATGTGCAGGTAGTGTTTTGTACATGTCGTGCATGTGACATTGTGTACATGTGGTATTGTGTACATGTCATGCATGTGATGTTGTGTACATGTGGTATTGTGTACACATTGTACATGTGGTGTTGTGTAGGTGGTTCCATGAACATGAGATGTTGTGCACATGTTGTGCAAGTGGTGCTATGTACAGGTGGTACTGTGTACATGTTGTACATGTGGTACTATTGTACATGTGGTATTGTGTTCATTCTGTACATGTTGTGTTGTGCACGCATCATATTGTGTTATGTGTATTATGTAATTTTTATGTGTATTCATTGTGTTGTGCACCACATGTAGGTACATGTATTGTGTGGTGTTGTACATCGGGTGTAGGTACATGCATTGGGTGGTGTTGTACATCAAGTATAGATGTATGTGTTGTGTATATATTGTGTGGAGTTGTACGCCATGTGTGGATGTACGTGTTGTGATGTACACTATGTGTATGTGTACGTGATTGAAGAGAAGCAAAGGCACTGGGTGCTTGTTGAGTGTGACAATCGATCCGATGTGTGTACAGAAAGAACAAAGGCAAAAGTAAGGATCAATTAGTGGATAAGTATCAATCTTTTATTTAATTTTAAATTATGCATGTGATCTATGATTTTGACTTATGATGGTTTTGTTTTGAGCTAATCAAATAGGATATGTTTATACATGATGATTTGATCAAACATCCAGTTTGACTTTTTGTGACAAGAAGTGAACAGGATTGCAAGTGTACCATATTAATGAGCCACCAATGAGGTATGATTTGAATTTACTTCAATTTGTTTTGAGTCTAATGGAATTTATATGCTTTCTATAGGAAATCATGGAAACACTTAGAATAGGTGGTTGAAATTGACTACAAGAATTAGCAACAGAAGTGAAAGGAATTGGACAGGAAGAAGTATGTTGTTAAAGCACTTCATGAACAAGGTCGTTGACGGGCACTAGTACCCAATAGTTTCCATTGATTTCCATGAGCATGCTCTGACTGGCATTAGCACCCTGTAATTACCTCTAGGCTAAAAAAAGGATCACAGCGGCAACCACAAACCACTTGCGGAATTGGAACCTAGCCTTTCAAACTCCATAGAGGGCTCTCTCTATAGGATTTTTCAGTCAATTAGATAATTGAGTGTTTCATATTTTAGGCTAGTTCTTAAGGACAATGAGAAATGAATTTGTTTTAATGGTTTGATGGTAGAAGTGAGACAAAATCCTTTGGGCATGGAGTCACTCTCAGCTAATGTTTTTAGTGAATAAATTGGATAATGAAAATCCCTTACAACAGGAGCAAGATAGGAAGTCTTATAGTGTTTAAATAAAAATTTGTTGTAGGGGGGAGAGCAGAGGAACATTGATCTTAATAAAACCTAAAGCACCTCACCAGGGGTGAATTTTAGATGTTTATTGAGGAATAACATTAAAATTCTTGGCAAGCCATGACAGAGCACCTTAACAATGAATTATGAAATCAACTTTTTCTTTACTAAACATGAAGTAAGACATTCATGAATGGAAATAACATAAGCATTGTCTAAGTAAATCCTCTCTGCAGACAGAGATGATACCTCTATCCTAATGAGGTGGTCTAGAAACTTAAGTGGCAATCTACTAGACACTTTCCTAAGTTGCAATTGAAAAGAGAGACGGAGAAGATAGCCTACTTCGTTCTGATGCTATCTCGATCTCCTTTGTTGAAGACCTTAAATCACTTGCGTCACAGACTCGTTCTTGCTGCTGTAAACATTTGTGCACCTGCACAAGAGATGAAGGCACAACAAGGCATGAAAATACAAATAACATATTCAAAAGCAACCTACTTAACTCATCAAAGCAATGTTAAGCTAAATGATACATGAGCATACACATTTAGGGCAAATGAACCAGTAGTTGTATATTAATAGAAAATAAGGAGAAGCATACAACCAAACCTTGATGTTGATAGGCTCTCCTTAAATGAATGTCCAAGTCCACTCTAAGCTCTCCAAGCACTCCTTCCCAAGCCAAATAAATAACATATAGACATAATCTTAGCATAAGGGTGAAAATAGGCATAAACCAACCATTTGGGAATGGGAGAGGATGAATAGATAGGATGGGAAATGGAGTTAGGATCTCTCCAAAGATAGGAGTAAGCCCTTATATCAAAGAGGTAGCTCATAGGGATAATACCAAGCGGCCAAGTTGGGAGAATTCAACCTCATCTATGCTGAACAAACTCAAGCTCGTCACTCTGGAGGCTTCTAGATCATGAAGCTTCTCATCCTCTTTGGTAAAATTACCTTATTAGGATCATCGTGGGTATACAAGTAAATAGAGTGATGCCATCGTGGGTCGAGTATGATACAACAGGAAACCATCGTGGTTTTTACTCTCATAAGGGAGATGAATCTCAAATTAGGGTTTAAGAGCTATTTCCTTCAGGGGAAGCTCAAGGCATTTTCCAATTAATGTCTTAGGGAGGACCTGAGTTGCATATATTAATGAGTACACTGCATAATGGTCATGTTTCGGGCACTTTGGGGTATGTCATAGGGAAGTGTAGGAGGTGTGACAAAATACTATGTAACAAATGCTCCATAAAGCATGAAGGCATAACGAGGAGTGATGGTTTAGATGCTTTAAGAGCTTTTGCATGGACAAGGAGAAACACTGTCAGGAGACCTGCAAATGAAGGACAAATATACATATACATATCTGATATCAAACATGAATCTACAGTATGGATGTATCCCTTTGGATAATAAGGACTATATGAAAGGATCCATGGCATGGGCACAACCATCTAAATGAGAAGGATCATCTACAAATCTATGATCTAAGGTATGGATGTAGCCATCCGATATAAAAGGATGATCATAAATGTAAAGTACCACGATATGGTCACAACCATCTATATAGCAGAAACATGTGTACAATCATGAATAACACATAACTCCACACACCCTGAGTCATGTCATACAAGACTCAAGGTCTTTCACTCCATCCCAACCTGATCATAGACAATTTCTAACATGTGAATGAACGTGTTGAAGTCGAACATGCTAGAAAACCACCTGATTACCAACCAATGATGTGGACCATTAACAGGCACGAGAGAAACAACCAATAATAATGATGGATCTCAAGGTACAATAGTACAATCCGTGAATGTGAAAATGAAGTTGAATTCAAACATTCGTGGAATCATTCGATCGAAGGCCTATGATGAAAACCTATCATCGGATGTGAAGAACTTGCCATTAAAGCATGCAAGCTCTAAGGTACTCAAAGGGAGTTTCTAGGTCATCTTCCCGGATAGTGAGCTTAAGTCAATAGGAAATGACCTGTTGAAGGACGGCCATAATTATTCCTGAACCCGACACGAGATACAGATGAGTGTCATGTTCAAGAGCAACATTCTTCCTATACATGAAATGTTTCACTTTCACTTTTTCCCTCAATATTTCTAGTGAGTACCTCTTTATTTTTACAAAATATTGAAGAGGATACCATGTGCATGTCATATAAGTTCACCCTTTGGATGAGTCCATCCTAGTAAGTTTTATGAGTCCTAGGAAGGAGAAACTTGGTTTCATCATGGTGATGAATCTTTTGTCGTAAACATTTTTAACAAGCCTGTTAGGCCCCTATAGAATAGGTGTCATATGTCATGATTGACTTGATGAGCTATGTAATATATTCATACCTTTTCTTGTTGCAAAGGTTTTCCATATTTTCAAAAAATCAAAAAATTTAAAAAATGTAAAGAGGGTATACCCTAAAAGAAAAATCAAAGGGTAAAAGGGATAAAGATGGTCGAAAAAATGAGAAAAAAAGAACCCCAAACAAAAATAGACCAGGAAAGTGTGCAAGTCTAAATGCCACTATTTTTTCATTTTTTATAATAAAAAAATTGTGTGCAGCTTGTTACTTATGCCACAATTCATGAAGAGTCAAACTGTTTAAACTTGGCTCATTCATTTTTCAATTTCATGCTGTAGAAATATAGAATAAATATCTGACCAAACAGTGTAAACTTGGCAGATAAGTAGATAGGTAGAGTAAATAAAAAGGAGCTCAACAGTGTAATCTAAGCCCTTAGATGTAATAAGTGTAGACTTAGGTAGGCTTGCCATTTAAAAGAAAAGGAATATTTGATAAGGGTTTGCCAATTTAAGTGCACCCAAATAAAGAAGAAAAAATGCTAGGTAAAAGTAGGTAGGGTACGTAGATGATGTTGCAGAATGATAACAGAATGATACATGTGATGAATAATGTGTTTAACATATGTTGATCTTTCATTTTTCATTACAAGGCCAAGGCATACACTACATTGAAGACATCACAATCAAAGAAAAGTCATAACAGTTAACTCCCCTTCTCATTTTCTCTAATTATTCACTAATTTCCCCTAAGGACTAAGGCATTTGCTAAATTGGATGGGATCAGAGCATTTCTTTGACTTCTGGAGGGACTAGACCCTTGGCCTAATAATTTAAAGGCCTAAGTACTTAAAACCATTCATAAATCATTCATTCATTTTCATAAGTATTTTCCTAAGAAAAATCCCATTTTACTTAGGAAAAATACACAATATCACCTAAAAAGCCCCTTTTTCCACTTTAAGCCTAAGTTTAAATGTATACCTGAAATGTTTTACTTAGCGCTTTCATTTCATTTATCATATTAATCTCTAACTTATAGTATATAACTCCTAAAAAGTTCACCCTGTCCTGTATTATTAAATATATTTAAAAACCCCCAAGTTGTCAAATATCCCACTGTTACCGGGAATAGTGTCCACTCGGATGCTGCTAGTCCCACTAAGACTGGTAGCTATCTTAGAAACAAACAAGTAAGGTCTACTTTCGTTTTCCTTTATGAAAATAGATAAGAGGGGAACCAAGGAGACCAACCTTAGTCTTGCGCTTGATTTCCTCTCCTTCCTGATAGAGCTTTACCGCTTCTTCTTCGTCTACCCAGCTTCAAAGAGCACCTCTGGAATCACAGCAACATACTACTATCGAAGAAAAAAGATCTATATTCATAAATAACACAAGACCAGATGTGCGTTAACCATACAAATGCATATATAAGTAAACATACAAGAATATGGACAAAAACTTGAATAGCTCTATTAAGATGAAAGGTAGCAAGAGGATTACAACCATATGTTCTAACCCAGCATCATCCTCCAACTAGAAAGCCCTTCTTCACTTCAAGTAAAGCTTAGATCACCCAACACTATGAATGTACACCAGAAAACCAACAACACTTCTCTATAAGATACAAAATTCCAACCTTTGGATCTTTGTGATGAGGGATCCATATATATATGATTATAGGGAGGTGAGTCATCTTCTAGGGTCTTGATTAGTGTCCTCTCTTTGATATTTCCTGCTTCCACTTGGAGAATGATGATCTCTTACTCATCCCTGGTCGAAAAAAGAGAGGCAAGTGTCAGAGGGGAAGCTTCCAGAAGATTCCATGATCTTCCACCTCGCATTTTGTCCCTTCCATTTGTCCATTCCCGACCATTGCACCCTACAAAGGAGCCATTTAGTATGCATCACACCCTATACACTCAAAAGGTGATATGCATCACACCCTCTGCACTGGGTTTTTAGTATGGTCCATTTTTTACCATTTATGAGCAGTTTTCAGTGGAGAACTTCTGGGAGATGATGTAATCAGCTAACCTTGTTCCTTTAGGCAACACTTTTAGGGACTTAGGAGCCCCTAGTTTATGGAAATTTATGATTGTGGTTGAAGTGCCCAAAAATGTCTATAACAGTTGCCCCCTAAAGCATGAGGTCATTAATCTTTTTGATGTTGGGTGAAATGCTTTACTATGAGGATCCAAATTTTTTTCGAGCTGGGAAGTGACCTGTAATAAGATACAATACAATACATTATTTTGACAACATTTTTTCATGATCTAGCAGAGGTGGGAATTCCCATGCTCAACTTTATAAATTCATTTTCATCTACATAGGACAGACAATCATCTATGTGGCAGACTGATGATTTGGACTCATCATCCTTTGATTTCGATGATCATCTATTTGGCAATGATGTACACTTGATGTCTTTATATTCCTGAATATATCGCAACCCATATGGATGAAACTAGATCTGGGGTCTTCAAAACTCATTCAATCTTCACTCAGAGTACAAGTCGATCCATGTGAAAAATGTTCTGGAGTCGAACATGGAAAGACATCGCGTGATTACTAGCCAATGATGTAAGTTGTTAACAGGCGCGAGAGGAATCACCAATAATGACAATGACCCTCAAGGTACTACAGTACAATTCACGTGGTGTGAAAAAGGACTTGGCGT
>APFE031673020.1:59201-97536 GCA_000404065.3 Pinus taeda | reverse complement strand
TCGAGAAAGAAGGCAGCCAGAAAGGTATAGCCCATCTGCTTTCTGTTCAAACTTTGCTTTGTCTGTTACTGATGAGGATCCCAGAACTGTGAAGGAAGCAATGGATTCAGAGGATGGAAAACTCTGGAAAGAGGCCATGGTTGATGAAATGCATCTTTGCACAAAAATGAGGCTTGGGATCTAGTGGAGTTGCCGGCTGGAAGGAAACCCATTGGCAGCAAATGGGTGTTCAAGAAGAAGACAAATGCAGAAGGGAAGGTGGAGAAATACAAAGCTCGGTTGGTAGCAAAAGGTTATTCCCAGGTGCCGGGAATTGATTTTGGTGATATTTTTTCTCCTGTTGCCAAGGTAACTTCTATTAGATTACTTTTATCTGTTGCTGCTGCTTTTGATTTTGAGGTAGGTCTATACAAGCTAACACAACTTACATAAAAGAAGGATAAAACCCTCTATGAAACATTATAGCTACATGCACTGTCATCATAACTTGTGGAGACTTTATATTCTTTACCACAAAAAATTGGCTTTCTGCCCTAAAACTTGGGCTTTTGCCCCAAAATTAACCCTATGGTACCCTGTCGCAACATGCCCCCAAAAAAAATGGCGTGACTCACCCTTGAGTCACTCTGTTGGTGCAGAGATCCTACTATGAATACCTCCCAACTCCACTTGCACCACTGCTACCTCAACCATGCTCTGCGTGATTTCCTGCTTTATCTGTTCCACCAATTGTTCTATTGCTAGTCCTGCGTTGTCTTCCTTCACATTTTGTTGTGTCCTTTGTAGGTTTGATAGCTTCTCTTCTATTAGGTTCCTATTGGGAATTCTGGGCAGAAAAGGATTTTTATTAATGTCAGGCATCCAGTTGTACTCAAGGAAAACTGCATAATAATAAACCCTCTCAATAGCTACACTGGTTTTCCCACATTGGGTTTTTCTTGAGACATTTGTCCAAAAATAAATGTGTCACTTGTGTGTTTGTTTTCTTTCAGCTTATGATATGTAGATATTGTGACTCTATTGTGTTTGTTTCTTTTGCTATCCGCCACAGGTGAAATGGAAAATTTCTTTTGGGTTTTGCTAAGCATCGTCACATCTTGGATTAACAACCTCCAAACACTTCAATGCGACTTGCGTGCTTGAATTTAAGGTGTCACGGGGATTCTAAGGGAATTCATCTCTCTCTACTTTCTATCGATGTAGCATTTGACCAGTTTAAGTTACATATTTCCTAGCTAATTTCTGAGTATTTCATTTTCGTACAAGGGTCTTCCTGGAGGCTCCTCCATTTCTGGTTTGGTTCTCGTTTTGATAGCCTAAGGTTTTACTGAGGTTTTCATCAATAAGAAAAGAAAAGGGATCCATTGGAGTTTCTCCATGCTCGGTCTGGTGTTTGGGTGGATTTCATGCCCTTTCCGTGCCCTATCTAGGGTTTCGCTGAGCTCCTGAACCTAAGAATTCCAGATAAACTCCCACACTTTGTCCAAATCAATACTTGTCTAATTTTTGTGCTACGTGTAGGTTTTTCCCCTAAATTTCTAGTTTTGTTCGCGTTCTAGGAAATAGTCGGCCTACAAAAATGATTCAGCCTTAACACATTTGATGGCTACATTGGCTACACTAGTGATGGACATTATGTTTGATCTCTTCTATTTTTCCAGGAATTGCGTCCATCTCCACAAAAGGTGTAGCCTATAAATAGGAACATCAATATTATCATTAGTTTTTATGCATCACAAAACAACTTCAAAACAACTTTAATACGGTTAAAGAATAATAATATATGAATTTTTTCCATTTTATATCTCACAATACTTTTATAAATTTAACTCTTCACATTGTATTTTTTAAAATAAATAATTTAATATTTTTTTAAATATAAAAACAAAATAATATTGATACAAAAATATAAAACTATACTTACATATTAACTAAGGCAGTGCGTTGTCCAATTTTCTTAGGAACCAATCCATTCAAATTCATCTTAGACAAATTTCTGGAAACAATCAGATATTCTTGAATTATTACAATCTTACCATTCCGTATAAAAGAAAAGGCAGTGCGTTGTCCAATACCAGTCCATTCAAATTCATCATAGACAAATTGCTAGAAACAATTAGATATTCTTGAATTATTACAATTTTACCATTTCGTATAAAAGAAAAGATGGTAGAAAACATAATAATTGAAACTTACATTTCCGACATTCGTATTACAGAAGCACGAATCCCTTCCCACTCGATCAAAAAGCAAGGATCAGAAATCCAAGTGCTCATATCAAACATTTCTTTGATAAGGACAAGGGCTAACATTTCTTTGATAAGGACAAGGGCTACCACTGTAGTTTAAGAACTATTTTGTTAGGTATTTAATAACTATTTTGTTAGGTATTCAATTATTATACTTCACTGTAGCCATATAAAACACAGTCAATGTAAACCCATAAGCAACTATTGGAGATGTGCTCATAACACAATCCTTAGAAACATTAATGATAAGCATATCGTGTGTAGCAATGTTATCATTGAAATCATATTTTACAATAATCTGAGGCGAAAGAGAGATGTTTTAATGTTATTAGACAATTTGTAGAGACATGTTTTGCATATACCGGACACCCATAATTTGATCAGCGACGAGGACTCAATTCCAAACATATCTAGGTTCCCAAAATTTCTAGTAATGATTCACTAATTGTTCCCCAATATGCATATGTTTAGTGTTTTATTTTTTTCATCAAGGGCAGTGTAACAGAGACAAAGGAAAGACAAGCAAAGGAAAGACTTGTTTTTAACTGCGATGGTTTATTAAAGAAAAACAAAGCATGTATAAGAATAAAAAAGTGGTATGAAGTGATTTTAAGTTATATGTTATTTAAACTTTATATGGTAAAAGGATTAAACCTTATATATTATTTATATATTTTAAATCTATTTAAACATGACATATAATGAATACTATTACAATAAACAAAACCAATTTTATATAGTATATTATATATTATTTATTTATTTATTTTATTTTGGTTGTGAAGTTTTGAGAAATTTTAATACTGAAAAATCCTTTAAGAGCTTCAAAGCAACATTTTTGCAGAGAAAAAAACAAAATCCAGAATTTGCTTTTAGCATTTTCTCATAGCAAACTTCTTCCTTGCTTGGTAGCAATTTACAAAAAACTTTGTACCCCAACAACCAGTATGCTCGAAACTTGTTATCCAGGGTTTTCAAATGGGCATCTCTGAAACTTTGGAAAATAAATTTAAGCATTTGGCAAGTTTTGGCCTGCTACTCATAAACATCAATCCGAAAAAGGGGTATGTGTTGTAGTATTTGTAAATGAGTAAACATTTAAATTTAGTTTTATATGAAAAAGATTTAGTATGCATAATGAAACATTAAATTAAAATAATAATAATAAAACAGTTTAATTGACATCTCATATGAACTTAGTAGTGAAAAATGTCATTTTAATAGAGTTCTCGCAAGTTAAGGAATTTGTGCATCCCTATATCTACGAAAATTTCACCGAGAGTTGAATTGGGATATTAAAAACACATTCGAGGTTTTATCCAAAAGAAAGTTCATGAAATTTCATATGAAGTTAGCAGTGAAAAATGTTATTTTAATATAGTTCTGGCAAGTTCAGGAATTTGTGCATCCCTATATTTATGAAAAGTTCACGAGAGAGTTTGATTTCAGCAAGGAGTTTGATGGCTTTCACTTGTATTTTTCGAAACACCTAGTTGATAGAACCATGTAGTAGGAAAAGGACATTTAATTTTTACCCTCACGATGGTTTGTGACAGCTAGCAACCTTGTGTGCCCTCTTTAAAAGTGACAATTCATTCTTAATATGTAACATATGGAAAAACAAAATCTCCAAATACAAAAAAAACTTAAAATAATGTACAAAAATATGTTCACATAAACAACTACAACATGAATAATGGATAACCTCTATATGACATTAACTATAACTCATTATCATCCACCCTTGCTTTCAAGAATGTGCATTCACATGTTGCTATTCTTCCACACACTACTATTACTTATCCATATTCAAAACACATATAACTAATAGTTTCAAGTGTAACTCAATATCATCCACCCTTGCATTCAACAATCTCCATTCCCATGCCACTATTCTTCTACACACTATTATTTATAAAATATCTATATTCAGCATACACATTACTAACAATTTCAATTGCAACTCTTTATCATCCACCCTCACTTTCAACAATGCTCATTCACATGTCCCTATTCTTCCACATTCCATTCACATGTCCCTATTCTTCCACACTCTATGCCTTACGGCGTTTCCTTTGCAACAATAGGTGCAAATGCTAGTTTTAATAAATTTTGATTAAATTTGGATAAATATTTTTTTTCCTCAAATATAAAATTTAATTAATTGTACAAATATTAATAAATTTAATATATTTAAAATTAAAAAATAAAACTACCATAAAAACAATATAATTAAAATAAAAAAGGTTGAGTAAACAAGAGTTTGCCTTAACTAAATGATAATATGTGTATTTGGTGTGGAGGTAATGGACTTGGATCGCATTTAGGCATAATATATTATGAAATAAGATAAAAATAAAACATAACCAAATTAAACTACCCTAAAAACAAATATAATAAACAAATATAATTAAAATATAAATGTTTGGTATTCAAAGTTCCTTTTAGTTAAATGATAATATTTGTATTTGGTGCGGAGATTACAGACTTGAAGCATTATCCTCAACCTTTTAATACAAAATCAGGGTAAATTGTTAGGTTTTCATGATATTAAGTTTATGAATATTATTGTATAGGTTGTTTTTATTTTATTTTTATAATTTTATATTTTTAGTAAGAAAATATAGTATTTTGTTAAAATATATAGAATATTGTATTTGACAAAATAAGGTCATTTTAAATTAATTAGGAAACGTTATGTATATCTTATATAATATAAATAAGTTTTTCTGGTATGCTTTTATCTTTAATTTATTAAAAACTAATTAATGAAATGTAGCCTACCATCTAGAATAAGTAAATAAATTTATTTAGCCACTTGTTAAGCCCGACCCTTCCATTGTCTTCAATAAGGCTAGCTAGATATATCCCATTTCTTTGATCCCAATCCACTAGGTTAATTTGAGATTCTGATAATGATTTTGATTCTTTATAAATCTAGCATATTGTGTGAATCTTGATTTACCTATTGAAGAGGAAGTTGACTAAATTACACATCACTTTTCACGAACAAGATGAACATTCAACTATTATAAAATTGGACATATTCCATGCACACTAGATAAAATTGGCAGACAAATTGGAACTCACAAGAGTGCATCCGTTCCTTTGGGATTTTTTTTTTTTTTTACAATATCTCCTTCCATAATTTTAAAAAGTAAATAAACGTAATTTGCAATAGTAATTCCTCAAGATGAAATTATGTGTATATTTCTTCTTTCTCAAGCTGCAAATTGTGAATGGTTATGAATCCATGAAAACCTACACTTCTTATTGTTGCTAAAGAGACCATCTCTATCAGGGCCTCAAGTTGACACTATGGCCAATGGGCGCCTGTGACCACCCATGAAAATGTGGAGAAGCATTTAATCAAATGCGCAAGTCAAGCATAACAGGCACGCTTAACTGAATCAAGTTGGAGAGCACCTGCCCACATGACTTATAGTAGCGACTGAGTTGGTGGAACCATGCATGTTGTAGCGGCTTGCACCATGGGGTGCCTGGATGAGGGCAACTCAGCCAAAACATGACAGCTAAGAAAGGGTGTCGGGTGGTAGCAACACGTTGAGTGACAACATGGAATGATGTGTGTAACAATGAACAAATCGATGACGAGTAGAGGAGGTTAGTGTGGATGCTACAACAAGGCATGCCCTCCTTCTTATCAGCAGGTCATCCTAGGGGTGCGCCCATCCATGAAGGGGTGTTCACCTATCAACGATAGGTTGGATGAGGCATTCAATGACATGGCAGGTCGGCTCAAAATATGAAGAGGTGTCAACCACAAGTGAGGAATACATATATATTGGAGAACGGTCATTCGACCAAGGGAAAGTTTGGTAACCAAGTTTGAGCGAGAGGAAAACCGCAGAAAATCATAATTCACACTAAGGGCAATGAAAGGCACAACGAAGGCAACAGGTAAGGTGAGGCTTGCCTAGTGAGCCGCATGACTGTGTGAGATAGTCTTTTGTTCTGGGAAAATAATTTTTGGTTTATGGGTTGGCTGCATGATAAGATGCACGACTACGAAGAAGTGTGGGCAAGCTGCACAATAGGTTGCAAGAATGGGAAGAATTGTGGGAAATCTCTACAACTAGGTAGAAGTGTGGGAAATTTGCATGATAGGTTGCCTGATTGGGCAAAAGTGTGGGCTAGTTGCACAACGAGCTACATGACTGGGCAAAAGTGTGGGAAAGCTACACGACAAGCTACACAATTGGGTACAATTCACACCAAAGCAACGATAGGTTGCACAAAATGGGTATAACAAGTGGACAAGTTGCTGGGAAATTAGGAAGCTGCCACAAACTTGTATATTGTGATTATACTTGTAAAATATTTACGAAAGTTTGATTATAAGAATTGGGGTGAACTATCGGGGAGTTGCCCCCTCCCATCATAGTTGTCTTTACTATAGGACATCGAGGAAGTTTTGTAGGGGCAAGGCAACAAGTTAGGTCCAAGCTAAATGAAGGCATAGTTTATGGTCATAACATGTTCATAGAGTAAAATGATGGAAAGTGTTGGAGAGGAACCACAGGTAATCGGTGAGTCCAACATGAACGTTGAGGCAATTTTCATGAACAATATGTTGGACCAAATGGATGTGCTGAACATGAATATGGATGCACTTGAGGCAGAGAATGCTGAACTTAGGAAGAAGTTCACTAAGAAGGGAGAGAGTTATGCATACCTCAAGATGCGATATGAGTATCTTGAATGGAGATATGAGAAAACCGTGAATGACTTCAAGGAACTTGAAGCTGTGAAGAACCAAGGCATGGATGAGATCACAAAATTGTGGAAGAGTCTTTCTAAAGCTCTGAAATAAATTGTGATTTTTAAGAAGGAAGTGGGTCAAGGTTCGATTGGTGAAGCTACCGACATCAAGCTTAAGGAACAAGATGCATATGATGGAATGAGAGGCACAAAAACACTTGGAAACTTTTTGTGGGATATGGAACAATACCTTGAATAATTGGAACTTGCATCGGAAGAGGCCAAGGTAAAGGTTGCTACCCAATTCCTCATGAAGGATGCCAAGATGTGGTAGATGTAGAGAGTGGATCATATTTTCCATGGAGATGCTAAGGACATCTCTACTTGGGAAGAAATGAAGGAAGAATTGCTGTATAATTTCAATCCACAAGATGAAATGTGGGATGCACGAACAAAGATTAGGTACATCAAACAAACTGAAAGTCTGCAAGGTTATCAATAGGAATTTGTGAGTGTGATCTTCGAGTTACTCTTCCCACTTGAATCCCCATAAACCTGGAACCTCTTCATTCCATTCACTTGAATAAGAAATCATTCCTCCACAAGAATCATCCTGGAGAACTCTGTCAAACAATGACATAAATACATACACACACATATATATAATTAACATAAATAATCATGATCCCATCAGACAATGACACACACATACATGCATATATACATATATAGACATTATCATAATCATGATCACAACATAATTACCATCTATCATAAGATTAAGGTTAAGATAACTCACTTTATCCGTGCATAACATGAACAACATTGAGAAGAACAATTCCCAACTTAGTGAAGGCATTTGACACCTCAATTCCATTTGCTTTACCTTTCTTACTACCTTTCTCATGATTTTTTTTCCATTGTTCTTTTATCCTAATGGACCCATTCAATCCAATCCACTATCATACTTTTTCCTTTAGCTACCCTTATACATGCACCGACTTCATCTAAGTCTTACATTTCCTACTGGATTCATTCATCTCTCCGTAAGCTCCACTAACTTTCCTCTTTCCCCAACCAATTCTCAAGACACTCAAAGCATAAAAGGTAAGAACAAGAAATCCAACAAGAAGAAACCTTGAAAACCAATAGCAATATGACATCACAGACAAAGTGGCAAGGCCTTGCACTAGACGCAATCAAAACCCATAATCAAGCTCAAATAAATCACAAAATAACGAAGGAATAAAATTATCAAAAAACATCATGACTCAATCACCATGGGTTCCCAATTCCTCCAAGGGAAAGCTAAGCATGAGACTTCTTCAAGATTTGATGGAAACCTCTTTTTCCATGCAATCCCTTGCATCATACTACCATAACCATGTAACTGTTAGTGTAAAAGTAAATATATCAGTTATCTTACCTTGATGTGTCAAGCACATCACCTTGCAACTAAACACATCCATGCCATCTCTCAAGGGACTCCAATTCCCTTGACGGATCTAGCCATAGCTCGAAACCACTTTTATACCTGTCAAATAAATGTTTAGGAATATAATATATATCCACATAATATCCGACATAATCTAGGTTAATAATTATTATTGTATTCAAAGAATTCATTCGTTTGGAATTGTGGTACCCAAATATTGCCAAAGGAATTATCACCCAATTCTTTTATTTTACCTTTTCACCTTGCTGCAATTGAGTCTTATTATATGTTATCACATCACCTAGTTTTTAGTTATATAGAAAAATAAACTATTACCTTGTCATGCTAATGCCAAGCATGTTGCCCTACAACTGCTCACACATGTCAGTCACATGTTCCTAAGATCAAAAAATCATGTCTTATTAATTGAAATCAACCTTTACTAATACTAACAACCATGTCACAATCAAAACTCATAGTCGTTAATCACAATACTACAACTAGCAACCTCTTACACTCAAGTACATATCAACTGTCTCAGCACATATTGTGTTGACACGATCATCTTAAAACAAGATCATTTCTTCATTCAATATTATAGAAACATACTCATATCATGCAATTAATAAAACATTCAAACAATAGATAGATGACATAATATATACCAAACACTCAAACACCAAATAGACAACATAATCAACCATTCAAGTGCCAAGTAGATGACATAAGAAAAATCATACCTTAATGTATCGCAGGGGAGGCTATCTTGTCCGCACAATAAATCTAGATTAGCATGATATAAATTCACAACAAATCAACTCAAACATAAATAAGGTCACGATATTCATAACAATACTGGCTAACATGTTTACATCCTAAACTCATAAAAAATTTTCACTCATGCATAACAGTCACATATGAACAGTCACTCTAAATTAAAATGTCATAATATCACAATATACACTAATACCTAAATGCCATAACCATAATCATCTACATAGGTCAATCCAAATTAGCACAAAACATAATAACATCAAGAACTAAACTGCAATGATCATAATCATAAGGCATATGACCGCACATACAACAACAAGTTACCATCCTTCATGACTAATCGACACATGTACATATGATCACTCTAATTAACTAACATATATCATACATGTAAGCACAACAACCGTACAGTGACAGACATGTATATAACCCTAATTCTTATAACAACCATTAACCACATACCTTCATGCCAAACATACAAAGCTATATGACAATATTCTCTCACCCAAAAATCTAGTGCCACAACTTCACTTTGATGATATGCATCTCCTACTTTATTTCAACCAACACATCGTCATCATAACATACCAATAGCATCATTATGACCTAAAATGATCACAATGACCTCATGCTTGACAACTATAACCATGAAAATGCATTCTTAACAACATATAGACATTGACATGCATAAAAAATGCATATATGACTGACATTCATTCATGACCAATGCATCCCAACAACAACATATTCAACTTCCACATGGTGACACAACGACAACAATGACCACCACCATGCATACACAACAAGCACATATTCCACAAATTTAAAGAACACATTTGAAATTGTCATGTATGCATGAAAAGAATTCCTTCCATCCATTCCAAGTGTTGATCCATGCTCTGATACCACTCTGTAACACCCTCCTCTCACATTTACCCAAGTTAATTGGTCCTCTGGGGTAAACATGTGACAAGAGGCTACTATGATATGATTCAACTCCCCATGTACATTTAAGGAATTGGAACCAACAAAATGAAACCAACTTGACCTTCTACACTGCTACAAAACCTCTAGGAACCAACCAACCTTACTAGGTGACCAATCCCTGAGGAAACCCAACATCTTACTAAACTAGAGAATCATTTGCTGCCATGAAATGGGAATTCATGTGACTGGGGCTCTCCAGTCACTCTCAAAACAAGGGAATGCAAACAACTGAGGCCTTTCTCAACTAGTTAATATCCAACAACCCCAGATTCTATTCCAGTTTTTCAGGGCTAGGTTTCAGGCCACTACCTGAAACTTCATGAAACTTCCATAAATGAAAAGTAACATTGAAGAAAAGATACAAATGAAAATATTTGAACATAGACTTGATTGGACCCCTATTAACCATGACAAACATTTCATCAAACATGTCAAAAATATGCATTCTAAAGTTCATAACAATAGATTTAAGCATATATGTCTTATACTTATCTGAGAATCATCAAGAAGCATTGATACCTTATCACATTAGCTGCATTATCATCTATCAGGTCATATATTCATGGTTCATTCATTTACAAATCAAAACGTGATGAGTGCCATGCATCATCACTGTCATAAAACATAATCATAACCAACATATAAACAAAATAAATAATAAGGATGCAACAACCATAAAATCCACATACGAACCAATACATTTACACATGAAATAAAAGGAGATGGAACTCTTATTAATGAATGAAAAATCCAACTATGTTTGGGACTTCCACTAACCACCCAACCATAGATTGGATGAACCAAATATCCCTTTCAGCTAGTCACCGTTGTGCCATATTCTAAGCATGAATGTGGGACTCATAAATAAAATCAAAACTGAATGAGCATGGATTCCAACATATTTCTCCACCTTCACCATGAGGAATTTTACTGTCTCCTAGTCTCTAGGCTTTATCGCAATCTAGAGTCTGATTCAGGGATCATTAGATCATAATTGAGACATCAACCTCCGAGCTTCACTATATATCCCGCCATTGACAAAAAAAGGGTTCCTAGGCATGATCAAGGGCACCCACCTCTATGATTTACTGTATATCCCTCCATTCATTGATCGAGGATTCATAGGCCCATTGAGGCAACACAAAATTTATCTTTACCACAACCCATAGTCTGGTTTAGGGGTTACTATGCCATGGATTTATGACAATCCATAGTTCAGTTCAGAGATCACTAGGCCATATGTTATTCCTTTCATAGATCCAGCTCACTCAACTTTGAATCCATCCGACAATCCAACTCCACCAAAACATGAGAACCCATCACCTCAAGGCTATCCAGAAATGTCAAGGCTAGGCTGAAAATCACTGTCACATGTGTAAAAACCCATGCCAATGACATAAAGAGTATGAAGAACACACATGCATAACCATGCATGCCAAAAATATCAAGGAAAAAACATATGCAAATCAATACTTGCAAATAATCTCATTGTAGCTGCTTGATCCTATTATTCCTTGCTTGATCTTTGCTTCCCCTTGCCTTCTTTGCTTTCGTTGATCCAATACTGAAGTGCTCCAATAAAAATCTACGTGTCCAAGAGTGAGAGAGAGAGAGAGAATAAAGAGAAAGAGCTCCAAAATTAAACTGACAAAACCTTACCAAATGATCCTCAAAATCCTTTTTATCTATGAAGCCTCTATTTTCTTCAGTTTTCCATTATTTTCCTTCATTTTCATCCTCATATGCAACTTGTGACCTTTCACCTTCATTTTCTCCTATTTTCCTTTAGTTTCATAAATGCATGCCAAATAATGTTTCTTTTCCTTTCCAAAGACTTTTCCACTACCTTTGCGAATTTCCTTAGCCATAATAAACCAAATGAGCACCCACTAAGATGTTTTTCTCAAGATTTAGTTTGGACTATGTGTTCCATGAACTTCTTATATTTATTTTACATAAAGTTTTACTAGGGCTATCACATTTATCACTGGAAATATGTACTGCAAATAACACACACCCTTTCCAGTGACTATGTTTTTCCTATATGGCTATAACCATTATAACTAATGTTTCCTTTTTCTTACCCTACAAGATTCTATGTTCTCCATTATCATCAAAGCACTCATTGACCTTCTCATAATAATCCACCTTAGTACTATGAATATACAACAAATCCATACCTAATAAATTTAGATGCATTAATGTAGGCATATCATTCAACTCAAATGCACAAGCTCTTACCAAATGGTGAACTCTTTTCTTTGCACCTGTAACCAATTGCACTAATGAAGATTCTACATGTAATTCTTTATTCAAACCACACTTATCCATTAGGTCAAGATTAACATAACTATAATTAGATCTAGGGTCAATTAAAATAGAAACAACTTGATCACAAACCTTACTGTCCACCTCAATAATAGATGCCTAATGATTTGCTTTCCTGTTTTGTAATGTTGCATAGATTCGAGGAATGATTTGTCAAACATCCCCAAATGTTTGCGCTTCTTGTGCACTATAGATCTAAGGATTACCACCTTGATAGGATGGATAATCCTTCTTGATATGCTCCTTGCAACATATTCAACACTGCAACAGTCGTTTACCCTCACCTTTGTTTTTCTGCCCTCCAAGCTATGACCCATGTCCCTATCTAATTACATTAAACTTTGTTAAATACACACATGGCATCAACCGAATATTAAAGATAAACAAGAGAGTACCTTTATTATTAACAAATGATATACATTTACAGTACATGGTGTGACTGTTGGGTTCCACATCCCAAGGTCTCTTGGACTTCCTTAGTCTATTCGGCTTCCACACCAACCCTTAGAGGATTAGGTGTCCAAAATTCCCCCTCTTAATCCAAAGGGTTATGTATGAGTCCAAGAAGAGAGTTGTAATACAAAACATGCAAAAACGCATGGCAGCATTAGGCTGAATGTTATCTCTGAAATGTTGGTATAAAGGGTGGTGGTTTAAGGATGACCACCAACATTGGAACGCTTAGTGTAGTTCCCAGAACTCTTCCAAGTTTGGCATGAAGCTCGAGTCTTTTGCTATAGGAAGTGCTTCTGATTTTTTGAAGAGGGAAGCTTTCAACCATGAAAGGGAAGTCTCACCCCATATAAAAGGGAGAACTTCAACCTGAAAAGGGAAGTCTCAACCTGTGATGGTTTAAGGATTACCAACAACTCGAGAATGCTTAATGCAATTCCTAGAACTCTTCCAAAATTGGCAAGAAGCTGGAGTCTTTTGCTAGAGGAAGTGTCCCCAATTCTTTGAAGAGGTGTCACAAACTGAAGGCATGCTCAGAGGCATCTTTGTCTCTGGCTACAACCTTGAATTTGGTATGGCAAGTTGTGGCTCAGGCTCGCTTGATGTGGCTTTGAAGCTTGTAGATGACCATCATTTCCCCCCTGTCATATACAAGGTGAGATGATGGAGAAAACTCAACTGCAAGACTTTCAATACTCTAGAACAGGTTCAGACATATGACTGAAATATCTTCTTGGCTGTTGATGCCCATTGCCAAGAAGCGATCCATCCAAGATGAATCTTTGTTCTTGCAGGAGGTTTATTTTTGAAGCATTTGTTTGAAGAATGGCTGGTTTTATGACAATGCTTACATGGATGAAGATCAAAACAATGATCTTCTAGATGGCCAACCCGATCACAGTGTTGGCATTTCACAACCTATTGTTGTGGAAGAGGGGTAGAATCTGGAATAGCTGAAGGTGAATTGTCATGAAGAAATCTAGCACTCTAAAATTGGATGGGCTTTGAGTAGTATGGAATATGAAAGGAAATCTCCTTGTCATATCCAGGACTTGTTCTGTGCTTGTTGTGAACAATTTCTTCCCAAGGCCTGGTGATGGGCTTGGGAAATGCAGATTGGATTTCTGCATCTGCAAGTAACCTTGCTGCTTTATTGGGCACTATATCTGAATCAACTTACTGCTTATGGGAGTCTATTTCATTGTTCTAAATAGAAACAGGTTCAAAATGATGACTCCTCTATTTTAATTCTTCTTGTTGTAGCTAATATTCAAGCTCCAAAAATTCTATCTTGTCTTGTGTATACTACATATAGGTTTTAATATCACAGACAGTGTTCTTTCTAATTTTCATTGTATCATGAAATGTGGAGTGTATTACAATATTTGACAACTCTAATACTTCACCAATATTATCCATTTTCCAAACAATCAGACCAAAAATGCACTTGTAGAAATAATAATGGTTTTTGCAAATTAATTTTCCAACATGAATTAATTTGTACTGATGTCTGCTCATGTTCTCACTTCACATTGTCTTGTGCCTCAATTTCTACGAAGCAAGCCCAATATTGTTGCCTGAATAGAATGTCCAGATTGACAGGTTTGTAGCCCACATGCTCTTCTTTTCTAGCAATAACAAGATCCCAACAAAAATGAGATTAGCTTCTATATTTCATCAACCATACACCATATAACACCTGTGCGCAATATCCTTCAATGCATTCAAAGCAGCATATTGTAGTTACAGGCCATGGAATTTCAATCGTCCCCACTAAATTTTGAATAATAGAACACCAAGGGGATTGCCTTATGCAATGATCAACACTCAACATTAAAATGCTCATGCCAATGTTAAGAAAATTCAAAGATTTCTCATTGGCTTGTCAACCCTGCTGGCCTTTAGGTGTTATATCGTGTCGGACAGCGTTATCATAATGGAAACGCAGTTGAAACAATACAATGAACAATGTTATACTATCTCTACAAACTGCGTTATACCAACAATGTTCAACTTATCAACATCATATATATCTGGAGAACGTTAATGTATATAACCTGGAGCAACCTTCTTTGCAGCTGGCTTCTTTGCTGGGGTAACTAGTTTAGTAGCCTTCGTAGACTTGATGGATGGAGCAATGTTCAATGGATACCAAAATTTTGAAGCAGAGACCACGAAGGTATAATGTATATCAGTGTTCCTTGTATATGAATACCACGTAGCACCACGTATAAGGACTATGCATTTTAATTCCCAAAGAACCTGGTCAATCAACCGATAACGGAATACACGTAAACTTACCTTTTCACCAATCTGTGGCTTTCACACAATTCTCGAGGTTTAACTTTATAGGGTTCATTATCCACTGTAGATTTCAACCCCACGATCTGACGATTGATATCCTTTCCGTGATCAATCAAACTTTCAAGACCATCCTCTGCCATAGATCTACACTCACAGGATTTGATAGTCTTCGGTGATTTCGGAAGGAAAACTTGCGTGATGATTACCCGTCCAAAATGGAAAATTTTTCTCTTTCCTCTAGTGGATACATGTCGAATGGTGAGTGGAATCAGAACGACTCATGAGATTACTGCTTACCACTTTTTATGTCCTCGAAATATCATTTCCTGTACGAAGACCACCTTTTTCCCTGGCTATCTTCAGTGCACCTTTTCCAAGAGATGACCGTTAAATTTGTAGATCTATCGATCGAAGATCTGTTGCTCCCCTTTAGCTTTTGACTCAAAATTGTCGGGTTCTCCTCTATTCCACTATAAATTTAACATTTCCACCAATTTATATTGGAGTTGTGGTATGGAGGAGCTCCAATACCAGAGTGTGAACCGAAGTGGTAGGGACCAGAGTGTGAATGAGGTAATACCACGGAGGAGTGAGCAATGATATAATCAGGCCCGACAGACAACACCACAAGTCAAGTCTAACACACAACACCAAATCACAGTTTAGACAAGTGGTTTGAAGAGCCACGAATGGCGGTTCACTTCAACGGAGCTGACAATGCATAGGCTGAGGATGACTATTGTTGGTTCACACAAACACCCTTCTTGCACAACACCTCTAGGTAGTGACTTGATGTTTGAGTTGGGGCTATGGTCAACATGTCAACACAAACATTCAATACAACGTGTAGAGAATAAAATTCTCAGTCAAATTTGAATGGACTGACCTTCAAACACACAACAATGATGTACTAGAGTTTCTGCTTATAATGCATGGCTATTGATTGACATTTGCCATTGGAATTGGAATTGGAGTGAATCGAAATAGAATAGAACAGTGAACCAGACACGTATTCAAGACTTTGAAGATGCGTTTTCCAGTGTAGGTACGCTTCCGTATTCAAAAGGAATGCTTGCCATTACCTGAGGAAAAATTCAAGGCTGCCTTAGAGGTAATAGATAGATAGGCTTAGATGGCAGAGCCCTAAATTTGACAAGACCACAAGTCAATTCCAAACCAAACTTAGATTGGAGAAGCTGTGAACCAACTATGAACTAGATGATATAGTGCTCACAATAATCTCAATGGATATACAAATACAACCGAAATTTACTGCAGGAGTAACACTATAACTTAGCATATAAACCTTGAACTTCAATTAACGCACAGAGAAAGAACATATATACTAGGAATAGAAATGTGAGAGGAGTTACTCTATATAAAACTAATTTGAGACTTGTGCTCTGACCCATGTAGATAGATTTTGGAAAGCGTATTAAGGCAGTTCATGAAATTCAAGGTATGGTATAACGTTTAACTCTTGACCAACTCATTCAACAACAAAGATTTTACAAAGATGGCAGTCTAGAACAGAGGTACAAGACTGATATGTATAGAAGGGCCATAGAACAACAAGCTCACATAAACAAGTGGCTCATACTTGAGCAGGGTAGGAGATTGCCCGCTCTGATACCATGTTAAACACACACATGGCAACAACAAAATATTAAAGATAAACAGGAGAGTACCTCTGTTATTAGAAAATGATATACATTTATAGTACACGGTGTGACCATTGGGTTCCACATCCCAAGGTCTCTTGGACTTCTTTAGTCTATTCGGTTTCCACACCAACCCTTAGAGGATTAGGTGTTGAACAAACTTCTTGTAAGGAACCACACTCTCTTCCTCACCTACATCTTGAGGTCTTGTTAGCTTCAGTGGCCACTTTCCCTTAGCTTTGTATTTCCCTTTCTAAAATTTTTGAGACTCCTTATACTTCAATTTCTCATTATAGTGTTTCAACTTTCTGATCGCTTCCTCCAGCGATCTAGGCTCATCAAACTCGATCCTATCTTTGAATGCTACCAACAACCCACTGATGAATCTTTGAATCTTCACCTTCTCCTCCAAATAAGGAACATACCTCAATAACTCCAATAATCTACTAGTATACTCTTCATCGGTCATGGACCCCATCTTCAGCTCATAGAATTATTTTTCCCTATCATCATAATATCTCTCAGGCATATACTTCTTCGTGAAAAATCTTTCAAACTCCCTCCAAGTCAATTCTTCTTCCCAAATTCCTCTAACATTTTTCACGTCTTCCCACCAAATGTTTCCATCACCTTTAATACTGAACGTACTTATCCCAGCCTTCGTGTTCTTAGAATAATAATGCAATCTGAAGAAATTATTCATCCCAAGCAACCAAGTTTTTGTATCCCGTGACTTCTTCATTTCTCCATCAAATGTAGGTGGCTTGGATTTCTTTAACTCATCCGAGAAATATCCCCTATCGCTCCTCCTATAAGGATGATAGCGATGATGACCATGATACCTGTCTGAATGAGAACTGGAGTAATGCCCATGTCTGCTACCTCTCCTATTAGTTGTGTCTAAGAATCTACCATCCTTGATGATATCATCCCTATCCAACTTGTTTCCATTATGAGATTTGCTACCATAGGCTCCATTAGTCCTCTCCTCATGTCCATGGTCTATCCTAAGCAGCCCCTACGTCTGCAAGTCTAACAAAATCTAAAGGATAATTGCATTAACCTTTGCTTTTTTCTCTTGTTCCCCGACAAGTCCCTCTTGTGAATGAATGATTCTATAATTATCTACTTTTCAAATTATTATTTCTTCTTTCAAACTTTTCAAAGTTATTTCTATGCGAGGGGAGTAATCACCACCATGTTTCTCATATGATCTATAGGGAGAATCTCATGAACTATAATCAACCATTTTACTAGTCCTCCTAGATCTTATTATTCCTACAAGTATGTCATGTTATCAAAACCAAAATATAAACATAACAAACATACCTCAATATAGTTTAGGGCAGGATATCCCATCTGCAAGATCAATCCAAATTAGCACAATACATGTATAATCATAATCATAACAATATATCAACATCATGCATGATAATACCAACTACATACCATGGCCTCATGCACAACAACATACATACACTAGACATACACAAAAAATGCTTATTCAAGCAACATTCATTGACAACAAACACAACCCAACAACAACACCTTCAACTTATACATGACAACAAAACTACAACAATGACCATCATCATGCATACACATCAAGTACATATATAATCTACATGCATGCATGACAACCACATTCCGCTTATCTAGTCAACGGGGTGAACCATGTTATGATACCACTCTGTAACACCCTCCACCCACACTTACCCAAGCTAACTAGTCTACCAAGGTAAATATGTGACAAAGATTTACTATGATGTGATTCAACTACCCAAGTATAGTTAAGGAAGTGGAATCGACAAACCAAAACCAAACTAACCTTCCTTAGGAGCTATAGGACCCCTAGAGGCTAAATAACCATTCCAGGTGACCAACCCCTAAGTAAACTTGTTTTTTAACTGAACTAAATTCCTAGTCTCTCCCATGACAAATCCTCCATGCAACTAAAAACCTCCAGTCACTCCCAAAACAAGGTGTCCATGCGACTACAAACATTTTTAGCGAGTTCTATGCTAGCGACCATGAGATTTAAGCCACTTTTTTAGGCTAGTCTCCAAACCAATACCCAGAACTTTCAAGAATAATGAATGACACCAAAATAAAGCCTCTAACACAAAATTTGATCAAGGAATTGACCTAAGAAAGCCTAACCATGACAAAAATTCTATCAAATACATCATGAACATGTAATCTATATCTCATAATTACATATTTGAACATAGCATACTTATCTGAGAATCATCAAGAAGGTCTGATGCCTTATTCATCATAGTTGAATTATCATCTGTTAGGCAATACATTCATCAACATTTAATTTACCAACCAAAACATGATGAGAGCCACAACTCAAGTTTGTCATAAAACAATTCTTGTAACCAACATATAGCTAGATAAACAACAATAATTGTAGGTTTTAACCCCGTACAAAAATTACCTGCAAATGAATTCTTAAAAGCAGAAAATAAACAATGGCGAGAGAATAAAACATAAAATAGATATACACAGATAATTTCCCCCGGATCCTAAAACTAGGACTACCAGATTGATTTTTCATTATATTGCTTTCAATGTTACAATACATATATACATGTTGAAGCATCCATAAACCCCAATCCATTAACCCTAGGTTAGAATATAACTGTAGTTCCCTTGACCAGATCTACACAATACCGTGGAAAGAAAACCATCATGCCCAAAACCATGTGTGACATCCATGCAAAAAACCCTAGGTAGGTCCACCCACCTAATATAGGGTCCAAATTGTTTTCCCACCCGTGACCCCCCCATCCGTGGGCTAGTCATGGAAAGAATATAGTACACACCCAACAATAATAGAACAAACATCATAGGCACATAATACCAAGTACATTTTCACATAGAACACAAGAGGAAAAAGAGCTCTTATTACCATATGCAAAAGCCAACCACGTTAGGGACTTCCACATATCACCCTACCATAGATTGGGCTGAACCAAATCTTTAGGTCAACTAATCACCCCCTTGCCATATTTCAAGCATGAATGTTGGACTCACAACAAAAACAACCAAGGCTTCTTCAGGATTTACCGTGTATCCCTCCATTACTAGTCAAGGGATTCCTGGGCCTGAACCCTCATCTATACAACTAGGATTTACTCTGTATCCCACTATATACCAGCCAAGGGATTCCTTGACCCAAACAATAATCATACACTACCAAGCTTTACCGCAATCCATCCATCTACTAGCCAAGGGATCACTAGGCCCTAAATAAGCATTGATTCCTCTAGACCTCTCTGCCTAAGTCGTGAGGAATTTTCCTGTCTCCATCCTTTGGTTTTATCATGTATCTGTTGGGTTGTGTTATATTCTTTCCACGACTAACCTACGTAGTGAACCGGGGGCTTAGAGGGGGGGCGGAGCCCCCCCTTCGTTGCACCGATTGTGCAACGGGGGGGTCACAGGGGGGGCAACAGTCCCCCCTGTCCGGGGGGTTTGAGGGGGTTGGGTAGCCCCCCTTTACGGGGTCCGGGGCAGCACCCCGAGAATTTTTTTTTGGACCCTATATTAGGTTGGGTGAACCTACCTATGGCTTTTAGTCCATGGTTTTGGACGTGATGGTTTTCTGTCCATGGTATTGGATGCTTCAGCATGTATAAATATGTATTGTAACATTGAAAGGAAAATAATGAAAAATCAAGCTGGTAGTCCCGGTTTTGGGATCCAGGGGAAATCTATGTGCATATATGTTTTATGTGCTATGCTCTCACATTGTTTATTTCTTTGTTTTAGAATTTGTATGCAGGTAATTTCTGTATAGGGTTAAAACCTATAGGGTGGTGCTAGGGTGAGTTGTGGCTCGTGAGGGCGTTAGGGCATCCATTCAGTTGATTACTAAAGAAACCATGGCATTGGGGCGTCCTTTCGGTGGGAGTTGGAGAAGAGTGCTTTTCTAGAATTCTAGGAAGTTGTTGCTTTCATTTCAGTTGGGGTTGAAGATTAAATAATTTATTAGAAAACCGTTCAATGGTTTTTTACTCGGAGGGGGTTTTCCACCAAAAATTCTTGTGCCTACTATGTTCTTTAATTTATTATTATTATTGCATAAACATTAATAATAATTGAAGATTAATTATTTCTTTGAAAATATTTAAAATTTCTAATTGCTAAGGAATAGTGATTCACCCCCCCTCGGTATTTCCAACATGAAAGTCTGTGTATGACTGGTCCAGGATATTCCTCCTAGAAGAACACCCTTACAAAAGAGCAACATCCGCTTTCAATGATAAACCAGAGAGAACCGAAAGGCTTGCAATAATGAGACCATATGAATGGCTTAAATCATTTGAGAGAGAGAAGGAGGAGGATTTTGCATGAATGTTCCATTCAAATGGGGAGCCTATGTTCAATGATCCAGAATTCTTTGTCAACTATGTTTAGAAATTTCCCATTGGGATGAAAATGAAATCTATCATTTATGAGCTCCCATATTGGGAGTATATTAAGATTTCCCACTTACTAGATCCCATGCATATATTTAAAAATGCTTCATCTTATTTATGGAGGCACATATCATCAAAAGAAAATGACACATTATTTGTTAGGAGAGATCTTATTTCTTCAAAATCTAAAAGGAAACATTGACCAAGGAAAGAAACTAGATGAGAAGTTGGTACCTCTTGGTCTTTCAAAGAAGTTGATCTCCCATGGATTTTAAAGAAAGGAAATATTTCTTTAGAAAAGGAAGTTATAATGAGTGTGAGGGTGCCTTCTTTATATGGGTCTTCATCATGACACTACTTCACTATGGAAGACTGTTTCTTGGGATTGAAATCACATGACCATTTGGAGCTTCTAAGAGTATGTATGTCAAAAACATGATTTTATTCTTATTTTTATTTTTATGCAATAAGATATTTTATAATTTTTTTATAATGTACTATTTACTATGAAATGTCATTATCCTCTACTCATGTGTGAGTGTGTGAACCATGACTTCCTCCAAGACCTATGATGTGCCATATCTAAATTATAGTTGTATGTTGGATCACATCAAAGAAGATTCATATGGCTAGCATTCCATGGTGGTGTCAAGAGATAGTTGAGATTGTTTGTATGCTTGAGAAGGAATTGTCGATTAGTTTCATGGACTTGGAGGTTCATCTTCTAATTCATCTAGTAAATGAGGTTGAATTATTTAGGGTGGTTTCTTGTCATTGGATGTTCTTCTTAGCGAGGTACATGAAGAAATTTAAAAGTTTTTCTTGATAAAGTGAAAAACCTAAGGAGACTATGGCAAAGGGTTATATATCGTATGAGTCTTTCTATTATTGCAGTGAATAAATCAAGTAGATTGATAACACACTAGCTATAGCGATTTGGGATGATGAAAGTGATGAAGAGAAAAGATAACGGGGGCTTCTCCAAATGAATGGAAAGAGCCATATGATAAAGAGTAAGTGGCTTATCATTTTTCAAATTTCTACACAGTAACTATTCAAACTGAACTTCATGTTAATTCATATTTTGATCTCATACGTACTATATATGTTGGTTTGATTTCATCAATGAACTCATAAATTGAAGCCATCAACAAATTCATTCTTTACAATATGGAAGCGACCCAACCATGGGTCACATTTCACAAGCAAAAGAGGAGGAAATGGGATAGAGACAAGAAACAATTCAAACGATTGAATGGTAGAAGCATGCTTTATCTTGATCATTTAAAAGAAAATATGTCAATCACATGTCCTAACAGTTTGGTTTTTAATCAAGTCCAAGAGAAATGTAGTGCATCTAGTTGTTACCCGTGTGTTGAAGAGGATGTGCTAAACATAGGGATTGGGTGCAACAATTTGGTAATAATCTATTTTTGTAAATTTTTAAGTTTGTATTGTACCTTTGAATTATAACATCTATATTTTATATTTTTAATTATGTTTAGGTTATTAGACACATGCCACTCATATTTTTTCACTTTTTTATAAGTGCATTTGTTCCCATATATGTGGGCATATGGACGTCATTTTCACATGGAGGATGTCAATGATGGATACATTACACAAGATTGTGGAGTGGAAGTTGAGTTTGAGCAATCTGGTTGTGCTAGCCACTGCAATCAAAACCTAATACATACGACATCAAGTTACATCGAAAATATACAAGAGATCATTCAAGTGGACTTCTCTTCATTCTAATGTGTTATTTTTAGGTGCAAGTGGTGGGACACCTTTGATCGGAATACTATAAAGGAAGATCGCGATAGTTTTATGATATCTATCAACTCTAGAAATATGTGACATCAATCTAGGGAGCCATATGTTTTCCCAAAGCACAAAACCAGGTGTTTTTTTACCTAGATGTGTTAGATAGGGATTGGTGATTCGTATTAAGACACTACCCTAGATCAAAACATATTTTTGAGAACAACAATGTTATAATGCCAAGCAAGGAAGATAATCAGGACAATGACAATGGAGAGTGATAAGTACTTATGTTATTTCATCATTTATATTATTATTGTATGTTTTTGTTTTCTTTATTTCATTAATTACATTGTGCTTTTATTCATCTTGTTGGAATTTAATATAATTGATAAGATTCACAAACATTTTTACGTGTTTTTTTGTAATGGAAACATTTTTACACTTAAAATTAAGTATTTCCAATTGTGTATAATATCTGTGATAATAAATATTCAAGGTCACAATCCTTCTCAAATTGGAAAATGAGAAAATAGTGAATTTAGAAACAACATTGAAGATTTATTCAAGATTTAGATACTTATTAGTTTATTAATCAGTTTACTTGTTTTTTCTTCTTGTTTATTTCAAAATCAATATAAATCATATAGTGATAACTCTATGAGGAATTTAACAATGAAAACATTGTGTATTAGTATGTAAGATTAAATTCTTGACATGAGACGTAAAGCCATGTTTACTATATTTAAATTACAGTTCTCACAACAATGTGTAAACTAAAATGAGGTCTTATGCATGTATGAAATGTTGATTACATATTTTTATGGATCATAAGAGAAACAAATTGGCTTACATGGATGCATGAGAGGGCTTAATTTTCTTCATGGATAATCAAACATTTTTTACTTTTATTTTCAATGGTAATTATAAATAAAAGCTGAATTAAATGATAAGTAATGTGATGGTGATTAAGAGGAATTTGTTTGAGTTTCTAATAGACTTGGTGATGCATTTTTATTTCCTATTTACATTATGTAAAATAAGTATCTATTTGATGTATTTATAAGTAGACATGTCTTTATCATTGTGAATATGATGTAATATTAGATAGGAGATATGTGAAAACATGAATTTTACACTAGTAGAAAATGATGAAGTTAGTAACCAGGTGACTAAAAACATTAGTCACCACAACTTTTCCAAGTGAAATGCAACAAAAAATGAGCAATCTTTAGTGACCCAACTAAAAAATACTAACATAAACGACTAATTTAGTCTCTGGTTAAAATATACAAATAGATAATAAGTAATGCAACTAAAAATGACTAATTTAGTTTAGGAACAAAAATACGACTACTTAAAAAGCACTACAATAATACAAATTAGTCATTTATGTTAGTCATTTTAATTGTGCCACTTCAACAATCTGAACTTACAAGTGATAGCGGATTCAAAGGCTATTATAAATTGGCTGAAAGGTTATACTTCCTTGAACATTTCTTTACTGGATCAATAGATGAATAGAGTTATGGAGTTTATTAGAACCTTCAAGTTTATATCCTTTGACCACATCCACAAGGAATTAAATTCAAAGGCTTACAACTAAGTCAAATACATTATGAAGAATACTTGCAAAGAGAAGAATACAATATGGAGAATAGTAAAAAAAGCCATCTTCCTCAATATTAGATTAACACCTAATTTAACATTGCAAAAAAAGAAAAACAAGAATAACACCACCTATAAATATATTTATACCTTCTTTACCTTTAATAATTATAAAAAATTTAAAAAAATATATAAATTTATCTATAATTTCTCCCGTAGGATTAATTTGATCACCATTGTGGACTCCTAAAAGCCCAAAAAAACATCATTCTAAGAAGGCCTATTACCCCAACTAACTAAAACGTGAACCGGTAAAGTTGCTAGTCAACTATCAATTAAAGAGTAATACCTAATTAGTTTTCAAGAATAATACCTTAGTTATGTGGAAAATTTAAAAATTACTCTTTATCTTCTTCAAGCACCAAACCAAAGAGCCCTTTACCTCAACTACCCATAAAAGTGAACCGGTAAAGTTGCTAATCAACTATCAATTCAAGAGTATTATGTCTTTAATTGTGTGGAAAATTTGAAAATTACTCTTTATCTTCTTCAAGCATAACACCATACTTTCAAGATATAGTAATTTACTTTGCTGCCAAGAAAAATAAATGCCAAAACTACATTAGAGATTGTGTCGTGTGTCTATTCATATTTTATCACACTCGTTCTTATCACTAGTTTGCCAACATGGCACACAAGAAAGCTTCATTTACAAAGGAATTGATATTATACACCAAAAACATTTCAACAAGTTTTCTGGTTCTAGTTGTAGGGCACAAGCATCTCAATCCTAACAAGAATGCCTCAACAAAGAAGACAAAATGAAAGAAGGACATCATCATAGCCAGACACTCTATGATGGTTTTCATAGATGCCCAACCTATAACAATGAGATGCATTATATTTTCAAATCCTTTAAGAAATGAAAGGATTATATTCAAGCCTACTTTGACATGTTGCACTCACATGCTTATCTGAGTGTTGAGAATCATACTTTATTCACACTTTGTTTGATCCTCTCCTTAAATTATCACCTTAAAGGAAGGCTTCAATCATGTCTGTGAGGTATGAGATTGATATCCTTCTACCAAATACCAAAGACATCTTTTATATCCTAGTTAGATTTATATTTTCCCTCATTCTTCTCATTTCCTTTTGTTGTATGTATGTGTGGAGATATGAATACCCTTATTATATTTTATAGGAGGATCATGACATTGTAGGTGAGTAAGGAGGTCTAACCTTTTGATTTGTTTGAATATTATTTGTCTTTTGGCATATTCTAATTATGACATTGCTCATCATTGATGTCACATAATTATGGTCTCCTAGGAGGTTAATCATTCTTCATTCTATTACGTTAACTTGAACACTAAAAACAATTGGAAATATTCTTCAAATATTGCAAGAACATTAAACAATATTGGCAATATAATTAATTCAAGTGCCACTTTGATTTTATTGATAAATATTAAAAATACTTTTAATTTGAAAACATAATCTAAAATTATTTTTAATTGATTAAAGATTTTTAATTTTTTAATATAAAAAAATGATTAACTATTGAAAATCAAAATATTCTAAAAAATTGAAAATTAATTTCATTATAAGCCCAATCAAATTTTAACCAAACTCAACCCAAAATAAAAAATAAAAAAATTAGTGTTCACGCTAAAGAGCTAACGAGATTTTGGCGACACTTAACATAGATTTAAGCTTGCAAGAGGGGGTTATAAAAACCCCTTTTTTTGATGTTTGTCTCTTTTGATGTTTAAATCTGATAATGCACCTCATGAGTGTTGGAAATGAGCAGAGAGGCCAAGTGGAGGCAGTTTTACAAGGAGAAGCACCTAGATGTTGTAGCCTTGAAGCTCGTTCACATCCTATAGTCATGTGTGCAGGTGGAAATCCAAGCCATGACTGCAATTCTCCCAAGGAAGCATATTACATAGGATGAGACATTTTTATGGGCATGATTGGCACTACCTACACAAACCATCATCAAGGTCCACTTCCTCATTTGCCTTCAGAGGTAGGAGGCCAAGATAATCAATAGATGTTTATTGCAAATGATTTCAAGGAAGTTGTCTGTCATGTACTAGACACAACCTTGAATGGTACCTCTCTCCATTTCTACATGTTCTCCTCTAATTTGAAATGTTCTTCTTTATGCTGACTTCTAGAGTGTTTATAACAATTACATGGTTGGGATTTAATTTGTAGTAAGTATAATGCTTAATAGCATAATGTTGATTTGTTTTTTCCGTTATCTTCAAATTGGTCATTAAATCTGGTTCCTACTGAATACATTAATTTTGTAATGGTATACCATATTAGATACGTTGAAACGACCATTTTTTGTTTTCTCATTTTTAATACTTCTTTTGTAAGTTTGACATTACTATACCAGCGAGACCATGATATGAAAAATATGATGTATTTATCTAAAATACACCGAAATTAATCTGTAAAATCCAAGGGATAAAATCATTAGTTGTAAAATACAAACAACTCTAGTTTCAACAATATGCTTTTGTCGATAACATTTGCAAAACAATAGTAGAAACAAAGAAAATATTTGATATATACTCAAAATTTCATTGCACTCAATATTTTATAAATGTTATGTCTCATAAGAGAGACATAAGCTACACAACCACCTTTATGTAACCATAAAAAGACACGACTTAATTAAACACTTATACCACTTCATTTTATTACTTATTCCCAACTTGAAATCTTGAAAAAAAAATTGTTTACCTTTTTAATGGGGCTCATGGAAAAAAATTTGTTCATTCAATTTCTATTATCTATTAATCCATTACAATAGCAAAAAAGGTCATCATGATATTGAATCTTGTGGAATAGAGTGGCCATGGAATTGAGTGGTATTAAGGACATGGAAACAAAATAAAACATCTCCATGAATGATATCTATAGCATTCCTTTTTAGAGAGAAGACCTTAAAAAAATTACCTTGCTCACTTTAGAAAACAATAGCTACTTTGAAGTAAAATAGAAAACATGCAGAAACCTAGGAGAAATCTAATAAAAAACAAGTGTCTGAAACAAAGTAGAAAGCTATTGTGAAGATTGTTGTTGTAAGAAAATAATCAAAGTCACAAACACCTTCTTTTCTAACATTGAAAATATTTAATTATATTGTGTGGAACTATTCAGTGGACCGAGGAGAATATTCTAATGTAACACCCAATACTATTTGAAAAAATATTAATTCTACTCCTACCAAAAACTATACCCACATTATTCAATTAGATAATTTAGATGTAAAATTCATGGGTGGATTTAAGGATGTTTTGATGAGAATGATTTCTAATATGAATTTTTGTCAAATTATAGATATTGTTGTTGACGTTCATGCGACTTATGATTTATTTCTCGGAAGGGATTGCTCTCAAATGCTACAGGGATACTTCCCCACCAATCACTCTCATTTGTGGTTACCATGGAAGGAATATTAAAATAAAATAAGAATTGATTAGGAAACATACATGAAATACATGTTTATTGAACTTGAGGGATAACATGAACCCATAGAGTTCACATACTCAATTCTAGACAATTACTCTCTTGAGTTTGGTTTGAAGAATTATACATCAAAAGAATGAGATACAAAGTTTGAACTCCTTCATTGCATTTGGACTAAGGATGAAAATTGTATGATAGTTTATTTAGATAATGCTAGATATTCTAAACTGTATTTAGAAATTGAATATGAAAATTGTACGATAGTGGATATAGATAGTGCTAGATCTTCTAACCTAATTAGAAACTAAATTTTATACATTATTTTATGATGGTTCAATGTTACAGGAAGGTGCAGGGGAAGAATGTACATTGATTGATCCCTAGAAAAAGAATACCCTTATTTCCTGTAGGCCTTGAAAAAGTTCTTGATTTGAAGGTGAAACATTTAAAATTTTTTGTTTGAAAATAATAATATGGAAGGTAAAGAAATCCATCCATTTTCTTTTGCTTCATTTGGATAATTTCCAATCTGTGGTACGAAGCTTGATTACTAAATTTTATGCTTTTAGTATTGTGTCCATTCCTCAATGTAAGATTGTAGTTGTGAACACTCTAGCAAAAGTTGCTTCTAGGCTAGATTCATTAGATGATATTCTACCAACATATTTCTATTGTAATCATTTTTAAGCTTTTAATCCCAAACAATGTCACTAACTTGTGGGTGTTCAATGACGATAAATAGATTATCCAATTATTTGATTAGTGAGGGCATGTTTAAGCATGTAGTAATAGATGATGAAGAGAATTCAAAAGCTATGCATATTTGTCAAGATGGTATGGAAAATTGAAGGAAAAATTCAATTCCCAGAGGAGTAGATCTATAAAATCTATAAATGTCAAAACAAATAATTCTACTATGAATTATGAGCCGATTATTTTGGGCACAAAAAAAAATAATTTAGAACATAAAACTTGGAAATCTTTGTTAAGAAGAAGAAAAACAAGCTTAGATGCAATTGTTCAGACATTATATGATCTCTTCACTTAGATATATGAAGCTCTAAGTGCATATGATACAAGGATAATCTCACATGTCATTCCCATCCAAGAAGATGTCAAACTTATCTAACATAAATTAAGAAAGGTACACCCCACATCAGAGCCACTGATTTAGAAAGAATTGAAAAAACTTTGGATGTGAATATCATATCAAATTTTGTCATTCTTCCTAAATTTCCAATTTAGTGCCATTCAAGAAGAAACCAAGCGAAATCAAACTATGTTGGTTTCCATAATTTAAACAAATATTCACAACACCATTGTCGAGCTTGCAACCTCCGTCATGGAAGAGGGTTGGTGTCTATAGCTCTTGCCCTCCATGTTCCAGTGTGTGAATTGTAAGTCGTTAAAGGTCATATGCATGAATTAAATTTAATCACCTACTCTATCTCATTTTCTCCAACTCTCCATCTATAATAGCATACAATAGTATCTTGATGCACATAAAAGGAGATAAATAACAATTCAAGTATATCCTTACCCCACTGAATCATGTAAACTATAGTAGAAAATTGTAAAAAGTTGGCCTTTTCAGCATGTGATGCCTTTGTTAGTGAAATGGTTGTCTTCACAATATACCAAATTATTTATCTCCCACTTTAAGAATTCTAGTATTCTATGCTCCCCTTCATCTCCCATTCTTCACCCTCCACTGCTTAGTGTCTCCTTTGGATTCACTTCACTTCTATGAAAAAATCTTAAAACAAAGATTTTGTTTACCTTTCTAATGAGGCTTATGGAAAAACACATGTTTATTCAATTTCTATTATCTTTGAATCAATTACAATAGCTAAAAAATTCATCGTGATATTGAATCTAGTGGAATAGAGTGGCCATGGAATTTAGTTGTATTAAGGACATGAAAACAAAAGAAAACATCTCCATTAATGATAATTGTGGCATTCCTTGTCAGAGAGAATACCTTCAAAACATTACCTTGCTCACTTTGGAAAACAATAGATAATTTGAAGTAAAATAGAAACATGCAGAAACCTAGGAGAAATATGATAGAAAATAGGTGTCTGTAACAAAGTAGAAAGCCACTGTGAATGTTGTTGTTGTAAGAAAACAATCAAAGTCACAAACACCTATCTTTTTTAGCATTGAAAATATTTAATTATATTGTGGGGAATTTTTCAGTGGACTGAGGAGCATCATCTAATGTAATACCCAATACACTTTGCAAAAATATTAATGCTACTCCTACGAAAAACTATACCTACATTATTCAATTAGACAAGTCAGATGTAAAATTCATGGGTGGATTTAAGGATGTTTTGATGAGAATTATTTCTAATATGAAAGTTTGTAAAATTATAGATATTGTTGTTGACATTCATGGAACTTTCGATTTATTTATCAGAAGGGATTTCTCTCAAAAGCTACAAGGATACTTCCCCACCAATTACTCTCATATTTGGTTACCATGGAAGGAATAGTCAAATCAAATAAGAATTGATTAGGAAGCCTACATGAAAGACATGTTTATTGAACTTTAGGGATAAAATGAACCCGTAGAGTTCACATAGGAAATTCTAGAGAATTACTCTCTTGAGATTGGTTTCAACAATTATATGTTAGAAGAATCAGATACAAAGTTTGAACTCCTTCATTACATTTGGATTGAAGATGAAAATTGTATGATAATGGATATAGATAGTGCTATATATTCTAACTTATATTTATAAATTGAATATGAAAATTCTATGATATTGGATATAGATAGTTCTAGATCTTCTAACCTAATTAGAAACTAACTTCTAGACATTATTTTATGATGGTTCTATGTTACAAGAGGGTGTAGGGGAAGACTCTACATTGATTTATCCCTAGAAAAATCATACGCTTATTTTTTATAGGCCTTGAAAAAGTTCTTGATTTGAGGGTGAAACATTTAAAAGTTTTGGTTTGAAAATAATATTACAGAAGGTAAATAATTCCATCCATTTTATTTTTTTCATTTAGAGAATTTTCATTCTGAGTTACGGAGGTTTATTACTAAATTTTATTCTTTTAGTATTGTGCCCATTCCTCAATGTAACATTGTAGTTGTTAGCACTCTAGTAAAAGTTTCTTCTAGGCTAGCTCCATTAGATGATATTATACCAAGAGACTTCTACTGAAATATTTGTTAAGACTTTAATCCCAAAAAGTGTCATTAACTTGTGGGTGTTCAATGACGATCAATAGATTATCCAATTCTTTGACTAGTGAGGGAATTTTTAAGCATGTAGTAATAGATGATGAAGAGCATTCAAAATCTATGGAGTTTTTTCAAGATGGTATGGAAAATTTAAGGCAAAATTCAATTCCCAAAAGGAGTAGAACTAGAAAATCTATAAATGTCAAAACAAATAATTCTGCTATGAATTATGAGATGATTATCTTGGGCACAGAAAAAAGATATTTAGAACATCAATCTTGGAACTTGTTGTTAAGAAGAAGAAAAACAAGCTTAGATGCAATTGTTCAGATAATATAGGGATATCTTCACTTGGATCTATGAAGCTCTAAGAGCATATGATACAAGGAGAAACTGGCATGTCACTCCCCTCTAAGAAGATGTCAAAATTATCTAGCAGAAATTAAGAAAGGTACATCCAACATCGAAGCCATTTATTTAGAAAGAATTGAAAATTTTTTGGATGTGAATATCATCTTAAATTTTGTCATTCTTCCCAGATTTCCAATTTAGTGTTAGTCAAGAAGAAACAAAGGGAAATCAAACTATGTTGATTTCCATAATTTAAACAAAGCTTTGCAACACCGTTTTCGAGCTTGCAACCTCCATCATGGAAGAGGGATAGTGGCCACAACTCTTTTCCTTCATGTTCCAGTGCTTGAACTATAAGTAATTAAATGTCTTATGCATGAAGTAAAGTTAATCACCTACTCTGTCTCATTTCCTCCAACTCTCCATATATATCATCCAATAGTGTCTTGATGCACATAAAAGGAGAAAAATAACCATTCAATTCTATCCTTACCCCACTAAATCATATAAACTATAGAAGAAAATTGTAAAATGTTTGTCCTTTTTAGCATGAGATTCTATATGTGATCCCTCTATTAGTGAAAATGGTTGTCTTCACAGTACACCAAATGCTCTATCTCCCACTTTAAGCATTCTAGTATTCTACCCTCTCCTTTATCTCTCATTCTTTAGCCTTCACTGCTTAATGTCTCCTCTCAAATTCACTTCACTTCTATGACCAGATCTTGAAACAAAGATTTTTTTTACCTTTTTAATAGGGCTTATAGAAAAACACTTGTTCATTCAATTTCTATTATCTTTGAATTCATTACAATAGATAAAAAGGCCACTGTGATATCGAATCTAGTGGAATAGAGTGGCCATGGAATTTAGTGTTATTGAGGACATGAAAACAAAAGCAAACATCTCCATGAATGATATTTGTAGCATTCCTTGTCAGAGAGAAGACCTTCAAAACATTACCTTGCTCACTTCATAAACTAGTAGCTAATTTGAAGTAAAATAGAAACATGTGGAAACCTAGGAGAAATCTATTAGAAAACACGTGTATGAAACAAAGTATAAAGCTACTGTGAATGTTGTTTTTGTAAGAAAACAATCAAAGTCACAAACAACTACTTTTTATAACATTGAAAATATTTAATTATATTGTGTGGAACTATTCAGTGGACCGAGGAGCATCTTCTAATGTAATGCCTAATACCGATTGCAAAAAGATTAATGCTACTCCTACCAAAAACTGTACCCACATTATTCAATTAGACAAGTCATAAGTAAAATTCATGGGTGTATTTAAGGACGTTTTGATGAGAATGATTTCTTATAGGAAAGTTTATCAAATTATAGATATTGTTGTTGACATTCATGGGACTTATGATTTATTGCTCAAAAGGTTTTTCTCTCAAAATCGATAGGGATAATTCCCCACCAATCATTACCATTTGAAGTTATCATGGAAGGAATAGTCAAATCAAATAAGAATTGATTAGGAATCCTACATGAAATACATGTCTATTGAACTTGAGGGATAACATGAACCCATAGAGTTCACATAGGAAATTTTAGATAATTACTCTCTTGAGATTGGTTTCAATAATTATACATCAGAAGAATCATATACAAAGTTTGAACTTCTTCATTGCATTTGGACTAAAGATGAAAAATTGTATGATAGTGGATATATAGTGCTAGATATTCTAACCTATATTTCAAAATTTAGAAGATGAAAATTGTACGATAGTGGATATAGGTAGTGCTAGATCTTCTAACCTTATTAGAAACTAACTTCTAGGCATTGTTTTATGATGGTTCTATGTTACATGAGGGTGCAGGGGAAGATTGTACATTGATTGATCCCTAGAAAAAGCATACACTTATTTCTATAGGCCTTGAAAAAGTTATTGATTTGAAGGTGAAACATTTAAAAGTTTTGGTTTGAAATAATAGTATGGAAGGTAAATAATTACATCCATTTTCTTTTGCTTCATTTGGAGAATTTCCAATCCAAGGTACGAAGGTTGATTACTGAATTTTATGATTTTAGTATTGTGTCCATTCATCAATGTAAGATTGTAGTTGTGAACACTCTATATAATGTTGCTTCTAGGCTAGCTCCATTAGATGATATTCTACCAACGAATTTCTATTGAAATCCTTTTAAGCCTTTAATCCCAAACAATGTCACTAACTTGTGGGTGTTCAATGACGATCAATAGATTATCCAATTCTTTGATTAGTGAGGGCATGTTTAAGCATGTAGTAATAAATGATGAAGATAATTTAAAAGCAATGGATATTTTTCGAGATGGTATGGGAAATTTAAGGCAGAATTCAATTCCCAAGGGAGTAGATATAGAAAATATGTAAATGTCAAAATAAATAATTATACTATGAATTATGAGCCGATTAATTTGGGCACGAAAAAAGGAAATTTAGAACATCAACCGTGGAACCTGTTTTTAAGAAGAAGAAAAACAAGTTTAGATGCAATTGTTCAGATAGTATAAGGATGTATTCACTTGGATCTATGAATCTCTAAGAGAAACTTTGGATGTGAATGTCATCTTAAAGTTTGTCATTCTTCCCATATTTCCAATTTATTTCCAGATAAGAAGAAATGAAGGGAAATCAAACTATTTGATTTCCATAATTTAACCAAAGCTTTGCAACACTGTTTCTGAGCTTGCATCCTCCATCATGGAAGAGGAATAGTGGCCAGATATCTTGCCCTTCATGTTCCTAAGCATGAATTGTAAGTCATTAAAGGTCTTATGCATGAATTAAGTTTAATCACCTACTCTGTCTCATTTCATGCAACTCTCCATCTACAACATCCAATAGTATCTTGATGTACATAAAAGAAGATAAATAACCATTCAACTCTATCCTTACCCCACTAAATCATGTAAATTGTAGTAGAATATTGTAAAATGTTTGGCCTTTTCAGCATGTGAGTCTGCACGTGATGCCTCTATTAGTGAAAATGGTTGTCTTCACAATATACCAAATGCTTTGTCTCCCATTTTAATCATTCTAGTATTCTACCCTCTCCTTTATCTCTCATTCTTTAGCCTCCATTGTTTAGTGTCTCCTCTTAGATTCACTTCACTTCTGTGACAAAATCTTGAAACAAAGATTTTGTTTACCTTTTTAATGGGGCTTATAGAAAAACAATTGTTCATTCAATTTCTATTATCTATGAATCCATTATAATAGATAAAAAGGCCACTATGATATCGAATCTAGTGGAATAGAGTGGCCATGGAATTTAGTGTTATTGAGGACATGAAAACAAAAGCAAACATCTCCATGAATGATATTTGTAGCATTCCTTGTTAGAGATAAGACCTTCAAAACATTACCTTGTGCAAATTGGAAAACAATAGCTAATTTGAAGTAAAATACAAACATGCATAAACCTAGGAGAAATATGATAGAAAACAGGTGTCTGAAACAAAGTAGAAAGCTACTGTGGATGTTGTTGTTGTAAGCAAACAATCAAAGTCACAAACACCTACTTTTTCTAACATTAAAAATAGTTAATTATATTGTGTGGAACTATTCAGTGGAATGAGAAGAATCTTCTAATGTAATTCCCCATAATGTTTGCAAAAATATTAATGCTACTCCTACCAAAAACTACACCCACATTATTCAGTTAGACAAGTCAGATGTAAAATTATTGGGTGGGTTTAAGGATGTTTTGACTAGAATGATTTGTAATATGAAATTTTGTCAAATTATAGATATTGTTGTTGACATTCATGGGACTTATGATTTATTGCTCAGAAGGAATTTCTCTCAAAATCTACAGGGATACTTCCCTACCAATCACTCTCATTTGTGGTTACCATGGGAGGAATAGTCAAACCAAAGAAGAATTGATTAGGAAGCCTACATGAAATACATGTTTATTGAACTTGAGGGATAAAATGAACCCATAGAGTTCACATTGGAAATTCTAGCGAATTACTCTCTTGAGATTGGTTTCAAGAATTTGAAGAATTATACATCATAAGAATCAAATACAAAGTTTGAACTCCTTCATTGCATTTGGACTGAAGATAAAAATTGTATTCTAGTGGATATAGATAGTGTTATATATTCTAACCTATATTTAGAAATTGAAGATGAAAATTGTACGATAGTGGATATAGATAGTGCTAGATATTCTAACCTAATTAAAAACTACCCTCTAGAAATTATTTTATGATGGTTTTATGTTGTAGGAGGGTGCAGGGGAAGACTGTACATTAATTGATCCCTAGAAAAAAACATACCCTTATTTCCAATAAGCCTTGAAAAATTTCTTGATTTGAAGGTGAAACATTTAAAATTTTGTGTTTGAAAATGAAATTATGGAAGGTAAAGAATTCCATCCATTTTCTTTTGCTTCATTTGGAGAATTGCCAATCTGAGGTACAAAGCTTGATTATTGAATTTTATGCTTTTAGTATTGTGTCCATTCCTCAATGTAAGATTGTAGTTGTGTCTCTTATGCTTTTTCTAGAGAGGTTAAGAAGAAATGAAGGTTTTTTCTAACTATTTCTTGCTTCACATATTCCATTGTCCATTCTGCAAGTTGTCAATCATTGATCCACTATCTCACTTTGGGATTGACCCTCTCTATGTCCTTTATCCTTTGGTAATATGTCATAATTGATTCTATGATTATGTCAACAAATTGAGCTTTTTAGTTTCTCAAATAAAGGGATTGACCCTTTAGTTTCCACTATTTCCATTTGGATTTTAAACCTTTTTTTCATCCTATTTTAAATTTATCTTGGAAGTGGTGTGGGCATTCCTTCAGTGTTTTTTCTTTGTAAGTTGTGTGTAATAGATACAGGGGAAATTGGAAGGTGGCCAACTTTCTATGCCTTCATATGTTTCTTGTATTATGGCCATTGTATGTGGAGAAACACAAGGAATGATGTTCCCAACAAACTTATCTTCATTTTGGAGCTCCTTACATCAATTTCTGTTATGAAACCAGCTCAAGAAAAGATAGAAAAGATAGATCAACGCCTTATAATTTAGCCTCTTCGAGGGGGCAACCTCCTTTACATTACATAAATGAACAATTCTTGGATGATACAAATGACAAAACCTCCTTTCTATATATAGGAGTCTAAGGAGTCAAAATATAACCCGGCCGACCTAACAATAATAATATAAAGCCACAAAAATAACAATAGAGGGATTCTATGGGGCACAGTAATAACAATATGGGGACAATAGGGGCACAACAATATTAATAAGGGGTACAACTACATTAGTAATGGGGTAATCACTAGTATTATAGGGACCCAACATGCCCCTCTCCTTCAAAAAAAGTGTTGTCCTCAACACTTAGTAGTTTTGGATGCTTCTGTATAAAATTCTCATCCTCCCATGTGGAATCTTCAGCAGATAAGTTCTTCCACTTGATAAGATACTCTGAAATTGATCGATTTCGTAGCTGTTGAGTTCTTGTTCCTGTGACTGCTTCTGGTTCCAATATAATTTTTCCTTCCTCGTCAAGTTCTGGCAATATTGTTTGAACTGGGAGCTTGTCACCTATAACCTTCTTTAAACATGAAACATGGAAAAATGGGTGCAATCGAGAAGCTGCAGGAAGCTCCCATTTGTATGCCATAGTACCAATCTTTTGAAACACTTTGTACGGACCATAATACTTTGGTGATAATTTATTATCCTTCTTAGCTTGCTTGAGGGACATTTGCTTATATGGTTGTAGCCGTAGAAATAACCAATCACCTACAACAAAACTTCTTTCGCTGCGATGTTGATCTGCCTATTGTTTCATTCTATTCTGTGCCAACACGAGGTTATCCTTTAAGAGTTGGAGGACTTGTTGTTGAGTTCGATGTGATGTTCCACTGCTTGAACCTTAGAATTTTCTCTTAAATATGATGTGATGGATGGTGGCTGATATCCATAAAGTGCCATAACTGGGGTCATTTTTGTTGCTGTATGGAAGGAAGTGTTATACCACCATTCAGCCAGAGGCAACCATTTGACCCATTGTGTCTATTTATCAGATACAAAGCAACGAAGATATCCTTCCAAACATTTGTTTACTATCTCAGTTTGCCCCTCAGATTCAGGATGATAAGATGAGCTATGAGCTAACTGAGTACCAAGACAAGAAAATAATTCTGTCCAAAAATTCCAGTGAAAATGGGATCTCTGTCACTTACAATAATCTTTGGGTTTCCATGTAGCTTTTGATTGTTTCCATAAATGCACTAGAAACTGTACTAGCTTTAAATGGATGTGATAATGCACAAAAGTGTGCATACTTGGTAAGTCTCAACTACCACCATGATGACACTCTTTCCCTCAGACTTGGGTAAACTATGATAAAATCCATGAAACCTCCTCCCAACGTTGGCTTGGAATGGATAAAGGTTGTAATAGACCTGGTGTCTTAATTGTTTCAACTTTATTTTGTTGGCGAACCAAACATTCTGCCACAAACTTTTGAATATCTGATTTAAGGCCATCCCAAAAAAATTCCTTCTTAACCCTGTGGTAAGTTTTTAAAAATCCGAAGTGCCCTCCTAAGGGAGAAGTGT